>QYSD01000063.1:0-107700 GCA_009806315.1 Rhodotorula sp. ZM1 | reverse complement strand
GGGGGGGGGGGGGGGGGGGGGGGGGGGGGGGGGGGGGGGGGGGGGGGGGGGGGGGGGGGGGGGGACGTCAAGGGTGTAGGGTACGAGGTCGAGTCGAGGCTGTTGTTACATGGCGAACGTCCCGTACCCAGCGGCAGAAGGAAGACCTCCGTGAGCGTTCAGCGACGACGGCGCCGCAAAGTCGCCTGCGCCGGGTCCAGCCTGGGCGTACGGCGCAAAGCCGGCGCCAGCCTGCTGGCCAGCGGCACCAGGGCCGCCAGGGAGCGAGGCGTTCGGGCCAGGACCCATCGGCGAGCCCATCATGGCGGGATAGCCCGCATAGTAGGGCGAGCCGGCGCGAGCGTATTCGCCGAACGAGTGAGGAGGAGGCGCGTGCATGCCGTGTGCGAGGTGAGGGGGATAATGCGGTGGCGGGCCGTTGAACGCAGGGACGCCGTAAAACGCGCCGGCAGGGATGAAGGCCTGATGGTGTTGTCCCGGGTGATGATTGTACCCGCCGCGGTGTCCCATGTGCTCGTTCGTCTCGCGCTGGATCTTGGACTGGATGCGCTTGCCATACGGCGTGTTACGGATCATCGGGAGAATCGGGCGGATCTGGAGAGAGGGGCAAACGTCAGCGACACCTCTCGAGAGCACGACTCGTGAGACTTCGCCTACGCACCGTCTCGACGAGCTGACCGCGCTGCGCGGGCTCGGCGTAGTCGAGCGCCGTCTGGACGACATAGTTGGCGAAGGAGTCGCGGAGGAGGCGTTCGAGGCGGTTCTTGACGAGGAGCTCGTCGATGATGGCGCGGCGACCTGTGGCGTCGGCGACACGGATGCACTTCTCGACGACGTTGGACGAGAACTTCTGCGCCGAGAGGGCCGAGACGTTGCCGAGGAACTGGCGGACGATGGCCTCAATGAAGCGGTTGTCGTTCAAGTCGAGGACGTACTGGACGACGTAGTTGCCGAAAGCGTCCTGGACGAGTGTGAGCGAGTTGTACGTGATCTCGGTGACAAGCTGGATGCGTTGGCTCTCCGAGGCGTGGTCGATACAACGCTGAAGGACGCAGCACCCATGCCTGTGAGTGGCAACTTCGATGCAGTGCGTCGCAACGGCGTTGTAGATGAACTGATTGTCTTCAGGCGGGAGGGCGTTGAGGCACTTCTGGATGACGTGGTTGCCGTTCAGGTCCTTGATGAGGGTGACGACGTTGAGGTTGAGCGCGAGGATGAGCGACTGGACCTGGCGACGGGTCGAGAGGCAGTCGATCATCTTCTGGACGGCGCGCGTGCCGTGCATGTTGAGCGAGATGGTGACGAGTTCGCCCGAGATCGACTCGATGAGCGCGTCGCGCTGCTCGTCCGTCGCGTGCTCGAGGAGGCGCTGAGCGAGGTAGTTGGCGAAAGGGTCGCTCATGAGCTCGGCAAAGTGCGGGAAGACCTCGTTGTAGATCATGTCGCGATGCTCGGGGTTGCCATCCTCGAGCTTCTTCTGCAGGTAGCGGCAGCCGAACTGGTCCTTGCAAAGCGAGAGCATGTCGCCCTGGAGGTCCTCGAGGCGGAGGCCGGCGAAGCGGTTCGCGCCCATGCCCTCGTTGCGGCCGCCTGCGCCGCCCGTCGGGCCGCCGTAGACGAATGCGCCGTGGTCGTGCACGTAGCTGCTCGAGCCGCCGCCGCCGAGGAAGGAGGTCGAGAGGGAGGGGACGTCGACGTTCGGCGAGGGCGAGAAGGCCTTGGTGTCGATCGAGAAGTTCGAGAACTGGTCGCCGAGGGCGTCGACAACGCCAGCGCCGACGCCACCGTTGATCTTGACGGCGCCGGTAGGCGAAGCGCGCTCACTCTTGTTTGGGGGAGGGAGGGCGGAGCTGCGGCCGCCGGGGCTGACGCCAGCCGCAGGCGTCGCAGGGACGGACGCGGCGGCGGCCGAGACGGTGGGCTGACCGCCAGCAAAAGGGGGCCATTCGCCGCCAGCGCGAGCAGGCGTCTGGGAGAGGGGGGCGAGGTCGAGAGCAGCGGAGGAAGCAGAAAGCTAAGGGAAGGGTGGGAGAGGGGTAGGTTGGAGTCGGTTGTCGGAAGCGGGTGGAAGGGCGAGACGAGGGAGATCGGAAAGCAGGTGCAGAGAGTTAGCGCTGCGTAGCGTGTGCGAGAGAAAGAGGCGAACTAACAAGGCCTCCGGTGCCAGAGCCGCGACGAACGAGGATTGGGAACTTGTCGTCGTCCGTGTTCATCTGGAGGTACTTGCCTCCCCAGGCCGAGTCTGTGAAGACCCCTGAATCAGCAAGAGTGGCAAAGCAGAACCGAAACCACCACGGGCCGTACGACCGGAATGAGACGCACTCTGGAGGTCGGCGTCAAGCTCGTCGTCAAAAAGGAAGCTGTTCAACATGGGCTTGCCATCCGCGTCCTTCTGGCCGTTGACCTTCCTGACGCCATCCTGGCCGTCCTTGGCCTGCTCATCCTTGATCTCGCCCGAGTGCCTCCTCGAGCCAGGCATCGACTTGGCCGAAGCGTACTTGGACGCGCTCGACGGAACGACCGCCTCGCCAGCTGCGGCGTTACCGTTCGCAGTGTTGAACGAGGCGAGGTCGTTGCCGGAGCGAGAGCGGACGGGACCCGAGGACTTGCCGCCGGCTCCTCCGGAGGCGGCGAGGAGAGCCTGCTCCTCGAGCTGCTGCTGCAGCTCGAGTTGCTTCATCTGTGTGGTCCAGGGCGGATCGGAAGACGCAGCGAGGGATGATGAGGCGGAAGAGGCGGGACGAGCGTGAGGGACGGGCGTGACAAGTCGGCAGATGTCGAGGAACGGGGCGCGAAACGACGCAGGATAAAGGAAGTGATGGGGAGTGATGGTAAGTGCAGAGAAAGGACACGAGCAGGTCAGCAGGCCGTTCCACGCTCGAGGAATTGCTCCCCAAACGGTCCGACCGCTACGTCGCCTCAGCCTCCAACGTCCCGTCTCTCGCGCTCGCCGCTCGCCCGCGCGCTCCGTCTGACGCCCTCGTGCTCCAGAACTACCCAAGAGGCAACAGAACGCACCTGCTCCTCAAAGGCCTTTTTCTGAGCCTCGCGCTGCTTTTCGTGCTCGAGGCGCTTCTGCTCGAGTTTCTGCTCGATTGGCCGATCAGGGTTGATGGGGACGCCCATTGGAGCTGTGTCAGCTAGCCGTCCAGCAACGGGGTGGACTAAGCGGGGGGGGGCGGGGACGAGGAGAGAGAGGGTCGAGGGTGCCGCGTGGGCGAGGACAAGAGGGAACGAGCTGAGGAAAAGCGAACGGGACGAAAGCTCACGGCTGCGACGTCGGCGGGGTTCTGTGAGTTGGTCTGTTTCATCGGCGCACGTGAACCGCAGGTCAGCGCCGCTCGAGCGTGTGTGACGAGGCGAGACGAGCGAGTTGGGCGACGTCGAGCGAGCAAGGCGCGGGGGGAGGGAGGGTGAATGAGGTGACAGCACCAGCGAGGGGACGCACGGCGAGATCAAGCGTGTCCTTGAGGCCTTTGGGCTCGCCCTTGCCGTTCTCCAACCCGTCCTGCTGCCCCACGCGCACAGGGAGACCCGAGAGACTCGTCGCGAGGTGTTGCACCTTGTCGTCGCTGTCTGAGGATGCAGAAGATGCAGGCGCCATGACTGTTTGCACAGGAACGCACAATGCAAAGCAAGGTCGTCAGCGAGCTGTGTAGCGTGAGCAGGCGTCCCTCGACGACGAAGAGGTGGAGCGGCACCGTCACCATGCGTGGGCGCGCGAACGGGACTCACTGGGTAGTCTAGGGATAGTCTTGCGTGTCCAGATAGTACAGACAACAACCCAGCAGGCGAAAACAGCACAGCGAGCTGGTGCAGTCCAGGAGCAGGGCGCTCCTTTTCCAAGACGACCAGGAAGACTCGCAACGACCCGCAGGCGTGCCGAGCGCGTCTGCTGTATTGTACTAGTCTTGCAAGAGGTGTACGAAGCACTACTGAAGCAACAGAAGCAACCCGGTGAGCTAGCGACTCGCAAGTCTCGCTCGCTGGCAGGGTCCAGGTCTGCAAGGCAAACGTGCGCGTACAGCAGCGAGGAACGACGAGGAACAAGTGCTACAGGTAACAGAACAAAACGAGGCGAATGCGTATGTACCGAGGAGAGTTGGGGGAAGAGAACGAGGTCAACCGTCGACGACCGGCGCACGCGCAGTCGCCGACGAGCTACCTCTCTGCCTGCCGAGACCGACGAAACCAGGTCCGACGCCACTGCCGCTGCCGCTGAACGCCCGCTGCCGCCGCGCGACCACGTACTGCGCGAAGCGGCTCCTCAGGGTCGACGTCGAGCCTTCGTTGCCTGCTTCCTCCGCCGTCGACGGTCCAGCGCCGTCGCTCGCCGATGACCCATTTGCGCCACGCCGATGCAGTAGCGACCGCAAGTGCCTCCTGACGCGCTCCTCCTCCCTCCTCGCGTACTCCTCCCTTCCCATCTCGTCGCTCTCCCTTCCTCCCACGTTCCCAAGATCGAGCCGACAAAGCGGACACAACCGACTGACGTTCAACAAGAACGGGTCGATGCATTCGGGATGGAAGCGGTGGCGCTCGTCGCACGGTAGGATGCGCAGCTCGTCGCCTTCTTTGAATTCGGTCAGGCAGATCGGGCACGACTCGGACGAGCTCGGGAGATCGGTCGAGGCGAGGATAGCGGCTTCTTCGGCTTCGGCGGCGGTTGGACGGGTTGAAAGCGGGAGGGAGCTGGTCATAGCGGGAAGAGTTTCGAGGAGGTTAGGCGAGGCGGGGATAGGCGCGAGGCCAACCGAGGCGTTCAGCGGCGTGGTAAACGACTGGTGCTGCAGAGGCGCCGATTCGGCCGAGTAGAACGAATCGCCGCCCGCTGTCGAGGCGCGAGAAGCGCTCCTCGCGCGCGCTGTATCCGCGACAACCTCCCTCTCGTGCTCCTCAACCACGTCGCGACCGTTCCCCAGCGTGTACACGACGGTCGGAACGGCTTCGACGGTTGGCAAGCTGGCCAACTCGATCGCCTCGGGCGTACCAGGTTCGCTCTTCCTCTGACCCTCCGATCCATCCGCTCCAGCCTCCTCGTCTCCCCTGTTCGCCGGCAGCGTCGCAGCACCTCCACCAAACCGGACGACAGGGAATGTATCGAGGATAGCCCTCGTCAATCCCGCCGCGCGAGTCTGGCCTGCTCCGCTAGGTCCGCCCGACCCGTGCAGCCCGCCTGCCGCACG
This sequence comes from Rhodotorula sp. ZM1, assembly GCA_009806315.1. Classification (NCBI taxonomy): domain Eukaryota; kingdom Fungi; phylum Basidiomycota; class Microbotryomycetes; order Sporidiobolales; family Sporidiobolaceae; genus Rhodotorula; species Rhodotorula sp. ZM1. The sequence continues at coordinate 102,514 of QYSD01000063.1, read as the reverse complement.
TGGCCCGTACCGCTCCGGGTGGCGAGCTGCACGAATTGCACCGGACATGATGACGACGAGAAAAAGGAAGGTGACGATGCCAGTGATGGCGTAGAGGATGATCATGGCGAGCGAGGTCGACGTATTGGGACCGCCGTTGTTTGCCGGGGCGGTCGCAGTGGGCGACGCCGAGTTCAGGCCGCCGACGGTCAGGTTTGCGGCCGCCATGACTGCGCCCAGGTAGTTCTCGATCGTGTCGCTGGTCCTTGCTGCGGAAGGGGCGGAGCTCGTACGAGTCGCGGACGAGTGGGTGGAGGTGGCGTGGGAAGTAGACGAAGCAGGTTGTGCGGACGATACCGTGTTCTGACGACGTTGCATGAGGGGAGAAGCGTTCGAAGCGGAGAAGAGGGAAGGGAACGAGGTGGTCGAGCCGGTCGTAGCCGCCGAGTCGCTCGACCTCCCGGGCGCATCGCTCGCATTCGCGTCGAAGACTGACGGCGTGGTGGTCGATGCGTCGACGTTGACGGAAGTGACGACGTCGGCGGACACACTGGAGGTCGAGTTAATCGGGACGTTACCACGGACCGAGAGGGGGTCGCTGTTGAGCAGCGTCTCGATGGCGTTGTACGACGCGTTTAGCGTCGTCGAGTTGTACTGGTACGCCGCCATGTTGACGTTGCTGAGGAAGTGCGAGGTTAGCCGGGTGAGGCCGGGATGGCCCTGGTGCGGACATACGTGAACTGGCTCTCGATGATGCGCGAGCCCTGTAAGGACGTCGTAGCGAAGACGTCGAGGACCTTCTCGAACGAGTTCAGGTACTCCTGGTTTATTTGGCAGCCCTGCGGGAGACAGCTCGTCGACTTCGTAACGCGAAGAGAGCCGGATGGGGTATACACACCTCTGAGTGAAGCGAGTACAGCAACGCAGCTTGGGCACCGAGATCGCGAACGATGGTGAAGATGTCGTCGGTCTCGGAAGGAGAAGTGCCGTTCGTGTCGCAGGAGATCATCGCGATCCAGGGCACGGCGGAAGGCGACTGATTCCGCAGGCCCTCGTCGAAGTGGATGAGGACGCCCTGTGAAACACGGTGTACCGGTGAGCTGATTGCTCACGCTGACAGCAGTATGATCGCCAGCGGGCACCGGCACAAAACAGCCTCGCGTCAGACGGGGAGGAAGCGATGACTAACCTTGGAATACTTCGTCCACGGCACGATCGTGGTGGTGTTCGTGTAATTGCCGTTGTCATCGAATCCTTCGGCCCAGAGCTGGCGACTGATGCCGGTGCTAGAGGAGTGGTTCGACCGAGGCGGTGAGCTCTTTCCGCGATCTCGGCAAGGGTGCGAACAACCACTCCGCCCCGTGACTTACTTAAACACGCCATTGTAAGAAGCAAGATGCAGCAAGTCGGCCGAGTTGTCGAGTGCCGAGGTGTCGTTGACAGGAAGAGCCGGGATGTAGGCATGAGCTGACGTCGGGACTTTGAAGAGCGCTGCGACTGCAACCACCGCGATGACTGCCCAGATATCGCACATTCGCGTCCTGCTGCCATCCTTCCTAAGCCTCTTTGCTCGTACGATTCCCGAGTTCGCGGCCGGGAGAACAACAGGCCCGCGCGTTCTCAAGCCACAGGGCGGACTCGCCATGTCCGGCAAGGGGTGGAAAATGGCTTGCGTAGTCTGTCCGCTCCTGCTTCTTCCCCCACTTGATGTGTCGCGACCCAGGCGGACCGGCGAACCTCGTCCGACTGATGAGGAGGCTGTGAGAGTCGGGCGCGAGTTTGGGGCGACGTTGATCGATTGGCAGGTCACTGAACCTCGCCAATAGAGTGCCCGGAGTAGTCAGGACGCAGCAACACGCGGTAGCGATGGAGTGAACGACGGCCAGAGGACGAGTTCCCCACTCACACCAACCCTTCCTCTCCCCTCGACCTCGACCTCGACACCAGCTAATCTCGTTCAGTGTAGCATGGACGTGGTCAAAATCGCCTGAAGGGTCCGCACCCAATGGCGCTCTTCTCGCACAGAGATCGGATTGCTTCGCCTCCTCCCTATTATACTTACGCCGCCTCCTTCTCTCGCTCGTCGCGGGCTCGACCGCTCCGCTATTCATGGCAAAGGCAGCTTCCCCGCTACAGACTTCTTCCCAAACTCGCGATCCGGTTCCGGCGTGTCCAAGACCGCTTGAGCCTTCCTATTCACGCTCGCCTCGACGCCTTCCTCCCTGCCATTCATTTTTTCTCAAAGAACTTCCGACCCCACGCGACGCTCTCCTCCCTCGACCGCGTCGCGGTACGCTCTGTCAACCAGTCTGGAGCGCCCGATAGCGAGTCCTTCTGCTTCGAGAAGCGCCAGTCCTTGCTTCGCCAGCTCGATCAGCGTAGCGGGATCGTGTTTGAGAAACGAAAGGGCGCTGCCGATGTGACCGATGGTGCATCGTAGAAGGTCGGACTGGAGGGAGTTGGTATGCGGGAGGCAGCAGGCTGGACAGGCGCAGGTGAAGCGGGACTTCCTCTGCAGGAGTGACTGCCACTGGCGCTGAATCCGAAGCTTGAAGAGCGTGCCGTACGAGATGCACAGTTCAGCACCTACTGACACCGGCTCGCAGGCAACGAGCCTTTCGCACTGCACGTCGTCGTCCCGTGTTCGGCAGACGTTCGGGCGGGCCGGGATGGTTGAAGCGCGCCGAAGCGGGAGCAGGCCAACGCCTGCGTTTGTTCCGTAGTCATCGACGAGCGCGAACGCATTGGTCTCTACCGAGACGCCATGTCAAGCCGACATTCTCTCCAGATATCGCAAGCGCAGGACGACGAAGTTGCGAAAATGGACCTGGTGCGAGACGAGAGGAGAAGAAGAGCAAATCCTGTTCCATGCAAAGCAGTCCTCCTTCCGAGCGATATGTTCGTTCATCCGGACAAGCCCGCAGCCCCACGTGCCCCATCTACGCGAACGCCTCGAACGTCTCGTCCCATCCGAACAAGGTCGGGTCGATCCCAACGCGCTGCATCATTTTGCCGACGTTCCACTCCTTCTCCTCCGGTTGTCCGACGTCCATTTCGATGATGTCCTCCGGCTCGTCCTCGAAAACGGGCTCCTCGCACTCAACCGTGTCGCGTTGGTCGCCCTGTTCATCGTCTCCGGCATCCTCCTCCTCGGCTTCCTTCGCATGTGACGAACTCGCAATGAGCTCGTCGAGCGCATCGAGTAGCTCGTCCTCGCTGTCGTCGTCGTTGTCCACAGTAGTGTTCGCCGAAGCCGAACCCTCGTCAAGCTCGAGAAGCTTGACGCGCTTCGAGCCGGTAGTCGACAACGATGCGCCCATTGCACCCTTGCGCTTGACACCGACGCACTTCTTGCTCAGCTGCGCAAGGTTGGCGAACTGGATGTCGGGATGCTCGAGGTCTATTCCTCCCTCCTCATGCTCGCGATCCTCGAACTCCTCCAGGATCTTCAGGCGCGACACGCCGCGCCTGTGCGCTTCTTCATCAACTTTCCTCATGAAGTCGCTGACGAGTTCCTCCGACGTTGGGCCGCGCTTGGTGAAGAAGGAGGAGGAGCCGGGTCCGAGCGGATCGGATGAGGGAGGCAACGAGGCAAAGCCCCAGCTTGAGCCCCCGGCGTCAGAGGAGGTGCGCTTACTTGTGGCGGTGGAGTCTGCGAAACCCCAGGAGACGAAAAGGTCGTTGCTGTCGGAGAGGGCCGAGTCGGGAGATGGCATTCGCTCGAACAGCATATCAGCGGCGAGTCTGGCGTAACGTTCACGCATCAGTCAGTTCAATCGAGGGAGAGAGAGAGAGGAAGATGAGTGACGCGAGCGTACTTGCCAGCGTCCTTCCATTTGTCGCACAGCCTCTCCAGCTCGCCGTCACCGTCCCGGTCGCCCCGCTCCGTCGCAAGCTGGTAGCGCCTCGCTTGTCGCAGATGCGCAATCCTTCGCTCCAACTGAGCGATCTCCGCTGCGGTCGAGCGCTCCGAGACGACGGGCGTTGACTTGGTAGGCGTCTTGAATGGAACGGCCGTGCGAGCGAGACGACGGGCCGGCAGGGCGGACGGCGTGGTCGGACTCGCTTCGACGCTGTCAGGAGATGGCTGCGAACTGGAAGCGAGGTCTTGCACCTTGGTGCGGCGAGGTGTGGCGGGGACTTGGGAAGTCATGACGGTCGAGGGCGTCTTGAAAGGCGAGGAGAAGAGCGGTATGCGCTTCGCTTGGCTCGCGCACTGCTCCCATGCCGATAGAATGTCAGTCGAGTACTTAGTAGGCCCTCGCGTAGCGTGGACAGCGGTGAGCGAGAGGGACGCACCTCGGAGGAGTCGCTCGTTCCCTTGTCTCCGTCGTCTGCGGTCGCGGTGAACGAGGGCCGGCCCGTCCCATGCTGGCCCTGAATTACCTGCAAGGAAGGGTATGGGACTGGAGGGTAGGCCATCGAAACGAGCAGTGTGCGAGGATAGAGGTCGAGGGAGAAGCGCGAGCGAAGGGAAGCAGGCGACCTCGCCCAGCGCGAGCAGCTCGGGACGAGTTTGGACAGGTCCTAAGAGCGTCTGGGAGCATTCGTAAGCAGCAGTACGATGCAGCTGGCCCCGTCAGCGCCCGCCTCACAGCAGTCGAGAGTGTAGGGTCAACAGCACAAGGACGACAGCTTGGAGCTGCGTCGGACAAAGCCCAACGTGTGACAAAGCTCAGTGTTGACCCGTAGACACGTTTAGCCGCCCTCCTCGTAGCGCGAGCTGAAGCGCTGGGAGCTGATGAACCTGAAGCCATGCTCGAGACAAGGAGTTTGTGTCCGCCAACACCGCACAAGCTCACTTGCTGCTCTTGTTAGGCTTGTTTGATACTTAAGGCTTGTATACGAGCCCGCCCAACCCGTCCACCCTCCGCGACACGCCTTCCTTGAGCCGGCACATCCTCCTCACCTGTCGCTGCTTCAGCACCCCCTCCACGGCTCGCATACACGTCTAGGATGGCCGACGAAGCGGAGCGAGAGACCGCACGTTTGTTCAGGGTCAGCAGGACCGCGCACGAACTCGTGCGGGATCGGGTGTGTGCTGTTCTCCACTTCTCAGCACTGCCTGTGTTGACATGTGCTCCGTAATGGCGTCTAGGGGTACGCTATCGCAGACGAGGAGATCGGCATGAGCCTGGATGACTTCAAGCGGCAGTATGCGGGGGGCGGAACGGCGGTTGAGTTCGTTCGCTCTCCCCTCCTCGAGCGTTGTTCCGAGTTAACCGTCCCTTTTCTCGGTTTGCTTCTGCAGCAAGGCAAAGATCAATTTCTCGGCAGCAAAAGAGGGCGCGCCAGAAGAGCAGATCTACATATTTTACGCGGAGGAGGCTTCGGTGGGCATCAAGACGATGCGGAAGTGCGTTGGGGCTTCGTTGGTCCTATGCGGCGTGTCGCTGACTCGTCGCGTCAACTTGCCAGGTTCATCGACATTCTGGAGAGTCAGAAGATTCCCCGAGGAATCCTCATCTACAAGACCAGCATGACCCCCTCAGCAAACAAGGTTCGTCTTGCTGCCCAACCCACTCCTGCCTGCGCCAAGACTGATCGTGTCCTTCACGTCGACAGGTCATCACTGCCATGGCACAGCAATTCACGATCGAGGCGTTCCAGGAGTCGGAGCTCCTCGTCAACATCACCCACCACGTCCTCGTCCCGAAGCACGAGGTACTGAAGCCGGAAGAGAAGAAGCTGCTTCTGCAAAAGTAGTGCGTCCGGCTGTCTCGCGGGCTCTCGAAGGCAGGGAACGGTGGATTGACCTTGCTTCCTCCCCCGCAGCCGCCTGAAAGACACCCAACTGCCGCGCATCCAGCTTCACGACCCCGTCGCACGCTACTACGGCCTGAAGCGAGGACAGGTGGTCAAGATTACGCGGCCTTCGGAGACGGCAGGGCGATATGTCAGGTGCGCCCTGCGCTCCCGTTACTCGGCCTCTCCGGGCGCATCTTTCGAGCGGATCGAGTCGAGACTGATCGTCTAACGCAACGCAGCTACCGGTTGTGCTTGTGAGCGGCGAGTCGAGAACGGTGGCGTGGCAACGGTTAGACCTGCTTCTAGTCGGCGAAGCAATTGTACTTGTTCTCCCTCCGTTCTCGCTCGTCGAGAGTCCGCAAGCTTCGCTCGTGGCGCAGTACGTATATTGACAGAGGACGATCGTGCGGAGGGGATGACAAAGGGAAGGAAATGTCTGATACTACGGTCATCTTGGTACGGCTCGAAAAGAGGGGACGAGGGAGGCAGGATAGTCATACAGGCTTGAGGGACGGTCCGAGGAGTGGTCAACGATACTTCGGGTGATAGCGATGGCTCAGTGGGAGCGTCAAAGGCCGGCAAGGAGGGAGCGGCACGACTGTCGCGAAGACAAGGGGGAGGGCAATGGCGCTCATGCCGAGGCAGTTGGCGCGGGCGCTGCAGGCAAAGCCGACTCAGTCGCCGAGGGTGTCGCGGCGGGAGCATCGAAGAAAGCGGCGGGAGGTTCGGGGTCTGAGCCGTAGACGAACTGGCGGACGGCCTCGACCTGCGCAGACTTGTCGCCAGAGGGAAGACTGCAGTCGCATCCACGTCAGCGTTGAGGGGGCGCAAATGTATGGGAAGGTCGCTCACGAGAACGCCGGCCTCCATTCGCCACCCTTGCCCGTTGGCTTGAAGTACTTGGGGGCCCAAGTTTCGCCCTTGCTCTCCCTCTCCCGCGCGGCCTCTCGCTGCGCCTCCTCAATCTCCGTCTTAGCGTCCGTGGCTGCGTCGAGATTCTTCGCCTTGATCGCCGCGGTCACCTTCGCCCACAGCCGGCGAGACTCGTTCGGCGCCTGCTGGTCCTCCGGCGAAACAGACTTCTGCACGACGTCGGCCTTCTTGGCGTCGAAGAGAACCTCCTTGCCCTTGCCCTGCAAGCGAAGAAGCGTTAGTCTGACTTGCTCGAAAGGCATAACGGGGGAACGCCAAACCCACCCCCTTGCGCTGCAACTCCATTACATCGTTCCACTTGCCCGAGATTTCTCCAACCTCGCCCTTCGGACCCTTGATCTTCCCCGCAATCGCGTTGTACGTGCCGCTGAAAAAGCCTTTGGTCTTGAACTCAACGTCGCACAGCAAACCTGTCGTGTCGTTTCGCACGGTGCTGTTGTCGCCGAGCTCGAGAACCATCTTGCCGAAGAGGATGCCTCGTGCATACCTGCGTGGGAACAGTTAGCATGGGCTACGACATGGAGTGACGGGACTGCAAGCGCTTGAAGCCGCGCCAGATCTCGACACAACCGCATCCGACGTGACTCACATGTTCGGCATCGTGATATCATACTCCCCGTCACTCGCTCCCGCCCCCTCGAGGAACTTGACGTGCGACTCGCCCTCCATCAGATTCGCCGCCGAGTTGCCGAGGAACTTGGACTTCGGTCGAAGCTCGCCGCACAGCTCGAGGCCTTGCTCGGGAGATGCGAAATACCTGTGGCGCTCGACGTTGTCAGTTGATGGCCTTTCAACAGCTGGAACCTTGCGACCCCGCTAGCAAGCGATGACAGCATGGATAGGCTCGGAAGGCTAACTAACCAGGCAGAGATGGGCGGGTGGTGCGAGACCTGTTCTGCGATGTAGTACGCTGATGTGCCGTCCGAGTAGTCGTATCGGCAGCGGAAGAACTCGCCCAGGATAGGGTTGTACCTGCGGAGCACGAGCATCAGCCCGCCCGACCCGCTGGGTTGATGATACCGCCACGCAGGGCAGGGATGCAGCAACGTGAGGCGGTGATGGGCGACTAGACTCACGGCTTCTTGACGCCCTTCGGCTTGATGTGCCATCCCGCCAAGTAGTACCGCAACACCTGGATGAAGCGGTCCTCGGGCGCCTCGAGCTGACCAGCACTGCACGAATGAATAAACATGATCAGTACGACCACATCCGAGTCATGGACGCCGTCCGTCTCGCGTCATGAGTGGCGCTGGACTTCGCGAAGCGTGACTGACCCGTGCAGGAGTTCGGGGTGAGAGTGAAAGTCGGTGACACGCTCAAGCATGGAGCGAGGCTCAAGGACAAAGCTGTATAAGGGAAGCGTAATGAGCTGTGGCTCGTCCCGATAACCTCGAAGAGAAACCGTCCGCGATCGAAGAGTCTCCGGCAAAAGGGACGACGCCAACTCACACAGGGAAGGTGATGCGGCTCAGTTCCATGCCAGGTCGCAGCTGGCTGATCAGTGCCATCAACACTGTCGAAGAAGGGACCGCGAGTTAGTCCGCGTCGGCATGAATGGGTGGTCGTCTTCGATGGCCCCCACCGCCGCGCCCACGCAGCTTCCCAACATTTAGCGGTGCCCGAAGCTGTCCCCATCGCCTCACCCCGCTAAGACGAACAGTACCATCCCCCCCCCCACGGATGTTGCGCCAGCCTGAACGTGCGAAGACGGCACTCTCGCGGCCTCCTCCGGTTCAATCGCGTACAAGAGACCTCCAGGCAATCCAATCATGCCACCAAACCAATCATTGACCCAGCACAGGCGTCTTGCGAGCGACGAACACGCGTGACGCAGTTCGCCGCCGTCCGGCCTTCTCGCCCTTCGAAGCCCTCGTGCTCCCAGCACCCGCTCGTACGCGCGCCCAAGAGCATCAACGATGCCAACGCACAGTTTTTGTTCTCATCGTCGACCTCTCTGCGCGCGTAGAGAGCCGTGACGTGAGCATGCCGATCAGCTCGCTGGGAAGAACCGACGTCGCTGGTCCCGCCCGCTCCGGGACACGCTCGCCTGGTCTCGTAAAGCTCGTGATAGCACCACAAGGGAGTGTACGACGCACTCTGTATCGTCGGCACTCGCGCCCTCGGGAATCTTGTCGTCGCCAGCTCCAGCTGCCGACGAGCTGCCTCCCCCTGCCGCCGCAGGCGCCTGGCCGGGCTTGGCCGGTGATGAGCCGCTCGAGACAGAGTTGGCTGCGCTCCTGATGTAGTTGGTGAGCCCCATCGTGTGTAGCCGAGAAAGCGCAGGGAAGCGGTGAACGGCAGAGCGCCAGGTGGGGAGGCCGCGATCAAGCGCTGGTCGTGTGGGCACGCTGTAAGGCTTCCTCGAGCTTGGTATGCAATTTATACGTCGAATTGGAACTGTAAGAGACGCGACCGAGGCAGAAGAAGCGAGGGACGGAGCGGGAAACGGGAAAAGGGGACGCAGAACAACGACGCCGCGAGTCTACTGGGCAGGAGAGCCTGTACAACAACTGTAACAGACGGCACAATATCTACAGCACGACGAATCGGTCTACTCGCGCCCCTTAACTTCAAGCGCCGCCTCCTCCCGCTCAAATCCCGCGCCGAGCACTCCGTCAACCGCCCTCCTCGCCATATCCCTCTCTTCCACCGCCGTCACAAACGCTGCATAACTCCATGTCAAATCCCTCGCTCCCCGCCCGATGGCCTCGACCTCCTCACCCGTCTGCGGATCACGCTTCGAGTCTTCCAATTGTCCGTTTTCGTGCCATTCCGAGCGCCGGGGAACGCCGGTCCGCTCGAATTGTTCGGAGAGAGAGCCGGATAGACCGACGTAAGTTTGAATGATGGAGAGAAAGGAGTCGGCAAGGGTGAAGAGGCAGCGGATCAAGAGCGGGAAGGAGGGGTGAGAGCAGGGTAGGGAGGAGCCCGGCACAGGGAGGCGCGACGCGAGCGATGGAATGAGGGAGGTGAGAGACGAGTGGAGGAGCGGCGAGATGTGCAGGAAAGCGGCGGACGAGGAGGTTGTAGAGGTCGAAAGTGCGGCGAGATCTTCGACCAGGAGGTACAGGAACTCGGCGGCCGCGGCGGTCTGCGTGATGGTACAGCTCAGCTATAAGAAGATTCCCCGTAGCGGGCAAACAGGACTCACGCAGAGGTACCAAGGATGCGCGATGGAAAGACCAACACCATCTTTCCGATCGAAACTAGTCAGTTGCGCTACGAGCAGGACAAGAGGAAACGCGACGCACCATACTTATCCTCGGGGTACCTGCCCAACGCAACGCCCTCACCCTTCCTCCTCCCCTCATTAAGCGGATACAGCCGCCTAAACGCCTCGACAATCTGCGCCAGCGTCGCGAGGACCTTCTCGCCGCTTTCGAAGACGGTTGAAGGATCGACGCATCCGGGAGTCGAGAGACGGGCCCAGGAGGTCCCCCGACCCGCGTGCAGGACGGCGAGGACTGCAGCGGTATCGAGTCCCGAGACTTTGCCGTGAGTTTCGTCGTAGTCGTTCGCGCCTGCTTCTGTTTCCTCCTCGTTAGCATGGTACTCCTTCTTGACCTGCTTCCCAGCGTCAGCCCCATCCGCAGTCCCAGCATACGCTCCCACCGCCCCGAGCTCCTTCGCATGATCCACCGTCACCACGATGACGCCCCTCTCGGCGTCCCAGAACCGCGCGAGGTAGGGAGCGACCGAGTCTGCGGCGGCGGTGTATCGTGCGGCGGAGGAAGAGTCGGAGAGGAGCGTTGCGAGGTGGGCGCCAAGGAGGAGGGAGGTGCGGAGGGTCAGGAGGGTGTAAAAGTGCCGTCCGGAGACTTCTTCCCAGACTACAACGCGAGTAGCAAGCGTCAAATTAATTTACATGGGTATGAGAGTGGTCAGAGGGACGGGAACACACGGTCAAAGCCCTTGTTCTTCCAGTGCGTCGCGACGTATTCGAGGTCGCCCTTGATCACGCCCGTCCAATCGATTCCCTCCTCTGGCCTTCCAGGATACAGGGCCCTCTTGACAAACTCGACTTCCTCCGCCTTGCCCTGCTCGACGAGGTGAATCGCCAACGTCGCAAGCGTCACGATCCTCGACCCCGGTCCATCCGCCTGCGGTCTCCCCCACTTACCCGTGAACGGCTCATGGTCGACATGGTACTTGACTTCGCCCAGTCCGCCATCCTCGAAGCCGCCGAGAACTGTCTGCTTGTGCTGCATGATCCGACTCGCCTCGATGTATTCCGTCAGTCGCGTCCAGTCTTCTGCGCGCCGTTCGCGGATGAAACGGTGCACGATCGTGCGTTCGACAAGGGCGCTGTCGCGAGTCCATTCGTACCTGCCTCGCCGAGACTCGTCAATCGCCTTTTCGTTGAGGTTAGTTGAATCCAGTTCGAACTGACCAGTAATCCGGCAACGCCTTGCTCGGACTCGCGACCACACATCCCTGACTCGTCCCCTCCGGATTCACATTCCCCAGCAGCCTCTTCCACGCGACGTCTCTCTCGAATGCGAGGAAGTCGTCGAGCGCGAGGTCGATGAGCGGGTTGTGAGGGCTCTTGCGGGCCGCAGGGCGGGTGTCTTGGGAGGTGCTTGTGGCATGAGGTTGCTGCTGAGACAGGAGAGGGTGTTTGGGCCGGACTGGGGGTGGCCCGATACGAAGGAAACGTATGATCCCTGACAGGACGCCCATCGTGAGCACGAGAGGAGCCGATGCGGTCAATATCAGCAGGTAGCGTTCGAGTGAGCCTGGAGCGTGTAACAGCGAGTGTAGCAGAGCCAGCCGAGGTGAAGAGACGGGGCCGAGTGAGGGGAGAGTGGAGTGACGGCGAACGAACGCGGAGGAGCTGGCGGAGGGAGCCAGTCCAGAAGTGTTGTAGGCAAGGGTCTAGTACAACCTAGCAAGCACTGTGCAGGGCTATAATGAACCTTGGAGAGAGAAGGGCGAGCTGACCTGTTCCTCCTGTCCTTGCGGAGCTTGGTCCTGCCGAAGGCTGTGTCCCGGCTTGACCAGTTCCGCACCATGGCCAAGGCAGACCTGACACCGGAACAGCTCGCAGCCAAAGCACAGCGCAAGGCTGACAAGAAGGCGAAAAAGGCGGCACTCACAGACGCTCACCAGGAGGACGAGCAGAACGGAGGAGACGAGGTGGTGGCACAGCCCGCGCAGGAGACTCGGGTGCAGGAGGAAACGGACAAGGAGCGTAGGAAGAGGGAGAAGAAGGAGCGCAAAAAGCGTCAGCGCGACGACGAGGGCGAGGGTCACGATGCGAAGGGCGACGGCGGCGAGGAGGCGAACGAGGGCGGCGACGCAAAGGCGGACGGCGAGCGCAGGCCGAAGAAGAGCAAGAAAAACAGGGACAAGGCTGCGCTCAACGGCGCCGGCCCCGACGTGCCCTCGACGCCCTCGACTCCCGCATCCGAACCCGCTCTTCCCGTCGCGAGCACCTCGACCGCCCATGCTGCCTCCGCCGCCGAAGTCGACGCCTTCCTCAGCGAGAACAACATTTCGTACGAGCCCGCGTCGGCGAAAACCGACTTTCCCCCGGTCCTCTCGTTCGCTTCCCTCCCTCTCGCCGACGGCGTCCGCAAGGGATTGAGCGGGTTCGCCAAGCCGACGCCGATTCAGAGCGCTTCGTTCCCGCTCATGCTCGCTGGGCGAGACGTCATTGGTATCGCCGAGACTGGGTGCGTACCGCTTTCGCTTCCTCACTCCTCGCCAGTACTGACCTTCTCATCCTCTTTCGGCTTTACGCTCGCAGTTCCGGCAAGACCGTCGCTTTCGGTGTTCCCGCCATTGAGCACATCCTCTCCCTCCCCACTCCGCCCGCCGGGAAGAAGGGCAAGTCAACTGCGCCTGTCTCGGTCCTCATTATCTGCCCCACGCGCGAACTCGCGATGCAGACTCACCAAAACCTCTCGCTTATCTCGTCCGCCCTCTCGCCCTCACTTCCGTCCGTCTGCATCTACGGCGGCGTTCCCAAACCCGAACAAGTCAAGATCCTCCGCAACGATCGCCCGCGAATCGTCGTCGGCACACCAGGTCGGTTGCTCGACCTCGCGCGCGAGGAGAACCTCGATCTTGGGAAGGTCAGCTGGCTCGTGCTGGACGAGGCGGACCGAATGCTTGACAAGGGGTTCGAGAACGATATCCGCGAGATCATCAAGTTGTGCCTGCCGAGTCCTGCGAGCCCGCTGGGGCAGGTCAAGGAGGAAAAGGGAGAGCCCAAGGCGCGCAGGGTACGTCCTCGTCGCTCCCCCCTTCTCAAAGATTGCCGAGCTGACAATCCCCCTCGTACAGACCGCCATGTTCTCGGCGACCTGGCCCACATCGGTCCGCAAGCTCGCGGCCGACTTCATGACCTCCCCTCTTCGCATCACCGTTGGCTCCGACTCACTCACCGCCAACTCGCGCGTCGAACAAGTCGCCATCGTCGTCCCGGACCAACGCCAGAAAGAATCCCTCCTCCTTGCCCACTTGCGCGACAACGGGTTCTCGTTGAACGCGACCAAGAAGGGTGCGGACAAGGGCAAGGACCGCGACAAAGCGCTTGTGTTTGCGCTGTACAAGAAGGAGGCGACGCGCTTGTTTGAGTTCCTCAAGATGAAGGGGTACGAGGTTGCGTGCATCAATGGGGATATGTCGCAGGAGAAGCGCACGAAGAGCTTGGAGGACTTCAAGCTCGGCAAGGCCAACATCCTTGTCGCGACCGGTGCGTCCCGAGTCACCTTTCCTTCGCTCAAACAGATGGCCTCTGACGGTTCCCGCGCGGGACAGACGTCGCCGCTCGCGGTCTCGACGTTCCCAAGGTCGAGCTCGTCATCAACCAGACCTTCCCGCTCACGATCGAAGACGTGCGTCTGCTCTTTCTTGCCAACCTGTCCAGCCACTGACGCTGACGCACACCCTCGCCCTCGCACGCACGCACTCAGTACGTCCACCGCATCGGCCGAACCGGACGCGCAGGCCGCACCGGCAAGTCAATCACGTTCTTTACCGAAGCCGACAAGGCCCTCGCAGGCCAGTTCATCCGCCTCTTGCGCGACTCGAACGCCGTCGTCCCGCCTGGATTGGACCAGTGGGGCACGACGATCAAGAAGACGACGCATTCGGCGTATGGAGCGCACTTCCGAGACGATGTCAAGGGCATGGCGAAGAAGATCACGTTTGACTAGACTAGACCTGGCGCTTGTTGTGCAATGGTATGCAACGTTGGGATTCATGTTATCCCTGTTGGACAGTACTGCGAGGGTGGTCGGTATGGACGATGCTACGGTGCGCTGGATGGCGAATGTGAAAAGTGTATCGAGGAATGAGGGTATTGTACAGCTTGAGGTATAAAACCGTGATCCTTGTGTCCCCTCTCAGACAGGCTCATTCAGCTCCTCCGTCAACTCGGCCAAAAAGACCGCCCAAGCCCTCGCCAAAGCCTCCCACAGCTCCTCGTCCTCCGCTCCCAGCGCGACCACATCGTGCCAGAGTCTGCGTATGCGCTCGAGTTTCGCGATCAGCGCGCCCAGCTGGTATCGCTGTCGGGGTTCGGCCGAGAGAGGAGAGGGGGAAACCTGGTGCGTGAGGAGGTTGGCGAGGACGGCGGCAGTCGAACCGGTGTGAACGAATTCGTACAAGATCGACCAGATCGTCTTGAATGGGATGGCGTAGCGCACGATGGGTAGCGAGATGAGGTTCTGCCGCGGGAGAGGAGGGTCGTAGGGAGGAGGAGGCGGAGAGAGGGGAGAGTCAGGTTGCGCAAAGAGGCGGGTCTTGAAGGCCCAGATCGAATGGTGGATCGGTACGAGGAGCGTCTCATCGCAGGCGGTAAAGGTGAGGTGCAGGACGTGCGTCGGAAGGGGGAGTGCGGCGGGCGGGGCGATACAAAGCGCGAACGACGGAGTGGGAGAGTCCCCTCCGCCGCCCGGGTCGTACACAAGGTGTGGCTGAATTGTCGTCCGCGTCGCCGCCTCGAGGCAATCTGCGCCTGTGTACGAAGCGGGACCCGTCAGCGGGAGTCGTGGGCGCGGGAGAGAGTCGACGCGAGGTTGCTCACCAAGCTCCGCCACCGGATCCGCCTGTCCTGAGCCAGTTACGGGAGTCACTGCGCGCGAGTCAGCTGGGGTAGGTACCCTGCCAACGAATGCCGGGAATTGCGGAAGTGTTGACGGTATACGTAGGCTGCCGGAAGGCGTGAGGAAAGGCCCGAACGGCTGCTGGCCGGGGGCGGGCGGCGGGTAGTCTCGGATCAACGCATTGGCGTCCGACATACGCCTGAACGCTACGTTGGCATTCGTGCGGAGGAGACAGGCAATTGGAATGGAGAGGCGAGAATCTTAGCGGAAAACGGCGCATTCGGACAGCGTCAGGCCCTGACTTGAGGTGGCGGTGGATCGCTCGAGAAGTACGGTATCACGCCAAAAGACTCGGATCAGCAGGCACCTTGGCCGTTCGGAACGGGGAAGCGTCGGGAGAAGCTGCGCCAGAATCTTCTTCGAGATCTCCGGACGGTGCGCTCTGGAAAGAAGAGGGAGGTCCCAAGGGGGAAGGGCGAGAGAAGTGGCGGCGAGAGGGCAGGTTCGCAACGAAGCCGCCGCAAAGCGTCAGCCTCGCTGAACAGCGAGCGTCGGCGGCAGGTCAGAGACCAGACAGCGTCGGCGTCCTGCGAATGGAGCCTGTCAGTGGGTTGGAAGCGAGCGAAGCGCTCTCATCCGGGACGCTCGCTCAGACCTGGGGTGGGTGGAGGGAGTGACTTACCCGCAGGACGCGCGTCGAATCGATTGTGCAACAGCGAGAGACGCCCACTATGGATGAGGGAGGGAAAGGAGCAAGTCACGGTGAAGAGCGAAGCGGGCGTCCGTGGGCATGGCGACGACGGCTCGTGCGCAGGTCGGAGTCGCCGGCGGGGAGCGAGCGACGAGGCGTAGCTCATCGACGGTTCATTAAAGCCGACCGGGCGCGGTGAGCGTAGCAAGATTGATGTGAAGAGGGCGCGAGGACCAGGAAGGGGCGGCAACTCGCCAGCTAAACCTCTGGCTGATTCAGCAGCCATCCTGTCGTCCTCCTAGCCCGTCTGCTGCGTCGTCCGAGCGTCAGCAACAGGGCCAAGCCGGGGGCGACGTCGTTGGCGGAAGAGGGAGCAAGATTGCAAGATCGCGGGTTCACCCCTCGACGGTTCCCGAATTGGAACGGGCTCACCTTGGCCTGAGGAGTCCTACTTATAGTCTGTGAGCAAGCGCGCAACCGCTAGCGACGCCTGCATCCGCCTGTCACCTGCCGACCCCCGCAATCCAGCGATGGGTCAGCCGCCTTGACAGGACGGCGCTGCGACGGCTTGGAACATGGCATGGAGTAATATTCGAGCTGTTTGTGGCAGCTGGAGCGCGGTAGAAGCGGGAAAGGAGACGAAGCGGCCTTTTCTGCCTCCTCCGGCTCCAGCTCGTGTCCTCCTCCCGCTCTTCGCTGATGCCCTGAGCTGGCTTTGAAGCGACTGCCAGACGATCTCGCGACGCCGGAAAGTCTGCGGAACGAGCCTGCGCAGCAGAAACGCGCGGAATCGCGAGGTCTCGAAGCTGCTCGCCTGGAGCTGCACTCGCTGGCCGTCCTCATCTTGCCTCAATCCCTCTGGCAGACTTATTGACCAGGCAGCCACGTCCCTCAGTCGATGCTGACAACGACTAGCACGCCGCAGAACGCCGATCGAGCCGACTAGCACCCCGTTCCGTCCCTCGGCTCAAGCGGGAAGACAAGGAGCAACCGACCCTCGTTCGCTCCATGCGAGTCTGTCTGCCGGGTCGGCAGGGATCGAGTCGGAACAGGCCGAAGCGAACGGTCGGAGGAAGACCCTAGCACAGTCGGGCGCGCCGCTCACGCAAAAACGACGATCTTCCCCTCCGTAGCCGTCGAGACCGCCACATACAATCGGCCTTTCTTGCTGGTTTTCCTCTTCGTGCCCTTATCGCTCCTTCTCGCCGCAACGGATCGTCCCGGTCCACCCGACGTTCGCTGCCCGCTCGCCTCCCTCGTCCCGACCGTCCCGACGACCTTCCTCGTCGTATCCCCTGCAGGCAAGTGCCGCAGGCGCACTGCATGTTTCACAGACATGCTTACCACGTCGGAGCGCTTCCAGGACTCGCCGTCGAGCAGGGAGGGCGCGCTGCTCCCTGGCGACTACTGCGCTTGGCGCTCACACGTGTTCCATTTATCGCTAGGGGGTCGGAAACGCCTATTTGAGTGGCTGCACGCTCGACTGGACGTGGTCCTGCCTTCTACCGCGCTCGATGGCTTCTTTCTCGTCTCGAATCGCTCACACTCTCCTCGATCCTGCCGCATCGAGGTCTGCTTTCTGCTGCTGCTCTGCTGCTCCTGCGCTCAATCGCTCGATCCTGATCCACTGCACGCCGAGAAGAAAGTCATGACTGGCGCGCGGCGATTCTCCTTCGTCTCTTCCTGCCGCAGGCTAGTCGACCCAGCCTTCTTCCGACTCTCACCGCTCGACAACCGCTCAGTCACGACATGGAAGTGCAACGATGAAACGTCCATAGCAGAAAACAACGAGACCCACCCGAACCTCATACCGAATACAACACTCCCCGTCTCCTCTTCCCTCATCCCCTCGTCGGCGTCGACCTAGTACCTCGATCTCTGCAAGCTCGCATACCTCGACAAATTCGCAAACACCTTTCCGGGCGGCGAACCCAAAACAAGAGCAGAGATGGACGACCGGGCGACGGCGATGTTGGAAAAGGTGCCGAGGATGTGGATGCGGGTGTCGGCTATGACGATGCGTGTTCGAGTGGCTCCCTCGATCGCGTAGCGCGCGCGGCCTTCGTGGCCTGCCAGGCGGCCGATAGCACGGCTGAGGTGGTCGCCGTGGAGCATCTTGATGTCCTTGATTTCAAAGGATTCCTGTATTTCACGGACGATGGTCAGTCAACGTCCTCCAAACGTCCAGCCAGAGGCGGAAAAAGGTGGAAAGGGACGGCGAAACGGAGGGAGAAGGAGGAGTTCCGAGACACACGATGTAGAGCTCCTCCATTCGCAACATCGCGATGGCGTCCTCGACGGCGAAACCGAGACAGTATGCGGAGAGGAAGTCGGCCGCGCGGGTGAGGGCGGAGGGGTGAGGGGTGTGCTTCGAGGTCTGCGGGGACGGCATCTCGTCAGTTCCGCCGCAACAACAGCACGGTAGCGTTGCACACGCACCTTCATCTCAATCTGACGCTTCTGGACGTTCATGCGGACCTGCAAGCCGCACTCCTCGACCAAGGGCGTGTAGATCTTGATCCAGTCGCGCTTGAGCGGCGTCATGCGATGAGGCGGGATCGAGATCTTTCGTCGCTGGGTCAGGCCAGACGCATTGTGGTGAGCGACGGGAGCGAAGGAGAGCGAGTTTGGGTTGGAGGCAGAGGAGGAGGCGTTGGCTTCGAGCTGTGAGATTGGGGTGCGGACGACGGGTGTCGGAAGCTGAGATGGGTCAATCATGACGGCATCGTCTTCGTCTTCGTCCCCCGCTGCACCCGCTGCACCCTCCTCGATTGCCATCGCGGCGTCCGCCTCACCCGCAGCCACCGACTGACCCCCGACGGCCTTCCTCCGCTCGACGCCCTCGTCCAGCGGCACCCGTTCAAAGTCCTCCATCACGTCATCCGCTCCCTGGCCAGGCTGAGTCGAGAGAAGGTGCGGCGCGGGCGATGCAGCGGCTGCCTTTCCCTTTCCCTTTGCCTTGGCGGTCGAGGACGAGGTCGTCGGCTTTGACGCCTGTTGGCGAGCATGCTTCTTTGCCTTCGCCGATGTAGCGTGTGCAGGGAGGAACCCGTCTGACATGGTCGCAGCAAGAGAGAGCGAAGTGGGTTGAGAGGGGAACGAGCGAGCTCAGAAACACAGCCTCCAGTCATTGCACCCCAGTAAATCCGTACACTGACTAGTAAATACAAGTAGGCTCTCACGAGTACAACGAGGTTACTCTCAAATAAGAGCGAGCCGTTGTTGTCGAGCCACTGTCGACTTCGCCTCGCGCGGTGACGAGAGCGCTGGCTTCCTCACCCGCTTCACTCGACAGCGCCAGGACTACCTCCAGTCGATACCGACGCACTCGTACACGGCTTGACAGACTGCACACGCTCACCGCCTGTCCGCCCATCCCAGCTTGACCCGCGCACCCGCCCCCACACAGCCACTCACGATGGCTTCAAGGCGCAAGGTCCTGCTCAAGGTGCGCGCAGCGCTGCGTGGTCTCGTCTCGACAAGCTGACCAGTCGATCCATCTGCGCAGGTCATCATCTTGGGAGACTCTGGGTTCGTCCGCCCCAGTCGCTCCTCTCGGTCCTCGTCTCCTCGCTCGATTGACAACTCGGTACACTTGCAGAGTCGGAAAGACGTCCCTCATGAATCAGTACGTCAACAAGCGGTTCAGCAACCAGTACAAGGCGACGATCGGCGCCGACTTCCTCACAAAGGAGGTTGTTGTCGACGACAGGCTCGTCACGATGCAGGTGCGTTTGGCGTCGTGTTCAGAGCCGTCTTTGTTCGTTGGGGAACGAACCAGAGCTGACTGCGACTGCTCGCCTGTCCTCCACCGCACACGCCCATTCGCCTCTTCACCCGCTCCTCCCGCCTCCTCCCTGCCGTGCGCTACGTTACCGTACCCGTGTTCTCCGAACCGCCTCTTCCACTCTGTCTCGTCACCAGCTCTGGGACACGGCCGGTCAGGAGCGCTTTCAGTCGCTCGGCGTCGCCTTCTACCGAGGCGCCGACTGCTGCGTCCTTGTCTACGACGTCAACTCGTCCAAGTCCTTCGAGACGCTCGACAGCTGGCGCGACGAATTCCTCATCCAAGCCTCCCCGCGCGATCCCGAAAACTTCCCCTTCATCGTTATCGGCAACAAGGTCGACATGGATCCTTCCAAGCGCATGGTTTCGCAGAAACGCGCAATGACTTGGTGTGAATCCAAGGGCAAGATTCCGTATTTTGAGACGTCGGCGAAGGATGCGACGAACGTCGAGCAGGCGTTCCAGGCGGCGTGCAGGAATGCGCTCGAGCAGGAGGGCAATGCGGATGTGTGAGTCCGCCCTTCGGCGTCCTGCCTGGGCTGGTCATCGCTGCTGGCGCCGGGCAGCAGACATCTCGCCAGAGCTCGCTAATAACGCTGTCTATCTCGCAGGCTTGACGACTACCCCGACCCTATCCGAATCAACGCCCACGACGCCGACGCCAAATACGGCTGCAGCTGCTGAACCCTCGCCCCTCCCTGTTCCCTCCTCTCGCGCCTCTCGCCCCTCGCCTGTCACACTACCGCTCGCATTCTGTCTCCGCTGCAGCGTCTTTTCCCACTAGGTTCGCCTCTTCGCCTGCCGTCCTCTAGCTGCATCCCGTCTCGATTTCTCGCCTCTCGAGCCTATTCCCAACCCTTGTCGTCTACTTTGTAATATCCTGTCAGCGCATTGCGAACTATTGCGGTGAGGAGGGAAGCCGCGCCAATTGCGGACTGCATTGCGGACTCCGAAGCAACATGCAAGATAGGCTCATCGAGCAGGCTTATACATGAACGCGGGAAGAAACGAACGAAGAAGAACGAGTGTCTGTCACCACCGCTCTTGGCCCCTCACTTCCGCTTTTCCTTCCGCCCCTTCTTTCCCCCCTCGCCTTCCCCTCCGTCACCCGGGAGATACTTCTCCTTATAAACCCAACTCAGCCCAAAATCGCCCGCGCCCTGCGCAATCGCAAGCCGATAATAATGCGCCGCGAGCGTCTTGTCTTTCTCGCATCCTTTGCCGTTGGAATAGCAAAAGGCGACGTCTTGTTGCGCGTCAATGTCGCCGAGGTCGGCGGCGAGCTTGAAGTAGGAGACGGCCTGCGCCACGTCCGGTCAGCGGGCAATGGGAGAGGAGGGAAGGAACGGGACGGACCATCTTCTTGTTCTTTTCGACGCCGAGACCGAAGCGGTAGCTCTGGCCCATCTCGTACAGTGCCAGCACAAGCTCGTTCTGCGCGGGCACTTGGTCAGCTCTGTACGACAGACACGGGAACGGCGGACGCGCACCTTTGCAGCCTTGGTGTTCGCCTCGGCCTCGGACAAGCTTCGTCCGCCGAAGACTACGCGGTCGAGGTCGTGTACGACTGACTCGGCTGCTGACTGGATGTAGCGGAAGCCGAGGGGGGCGTTGACTTGGCAGCCCTGTAGAGCCGGAGGGGCGTCAGCGAAGTTCGGGAAGGAGCGAGTGCGAGAGCGTACCCAGCCATGACGGAGCGTCAAGCTGCGAAACGAGCTTGTGTCAGCTTGTCTTTTTCCATGAGAAGAGCGCTACGACGCACCCATACATGAGCATCCCAGCTCCGCACCCGCCGTCCTTCTTCGCGCTCTGCTCGAAAGACCAAGCCGCCCGCTCAAGCTCGCCCTGTTCGTGTAAGTCGATGCCGAGTTCTGCGGGTCACTGATGTCAGCATGCTCAATCGATGTCTACGCAGGAAAGCGAGACGCACGCAAGTAGTCGTCCGGCGTGACCGGCTCCCTCCTTACCTCCTTCCCGCTCGGCGTCCGCCCAACAATGCTCGGCCTCTTCCCCTTCGTCGCCATGTCGAGCTTCCGCAGCGTCGATAAGGACGACTGCGTCGATAGACCGCGCGAGTGTTGCTGGACGAGCGCTGAGAGGGGAGACGAGATTGGCACGCTCGGAGTCGTCGGGGAGGCGTCGTGCGACGGTGGGAGGGAATAGAACGAGTAGTTGTCCGAGTAGAGCGACTGGATGGACGGCTGCTGCTTCAAGTGCTGGTAGTGACCTTGGTCGCTCATCGACCGGCTCATCGACTCGCTCAACTGCTCAACATCGTCGTCCCCGACGCTCCCACCGTCCGCAAGCCCATGTCGCACGATCACGCCTCGTGCGCCAGCTCCGCCGGTCACCATCTTTGGCTGGACAACCCGTGCGCCCTGGACGTTCTTCAGCACGCGAGCTCCCTCGCTGCGGGAGGAGAAGTCTGACTTTCCCCGCCCGAACGCAGGACGCGAAGCTGCTAGTCGCGCAAACTCGGCTTGCGAGAGAGGCGCGGACAACGGAGCGGGCGTGTGAGGTGGCAGAGAGGAGAAGTGCGAGGAGGGTGAGAGCGAGGCGGAGTGGGGCATCGTCGGGACTGAGGCGGACGTCGGAGTGGGTGAGGGGCTGTACCGCGAGCCGAACGCTGGACTTCCGGAAGACGCAGGAAGCGACTGCGAAAGAAGTGTCGGCGGAGCTGTCGCTGAACTCGGGTGAGAGGGAAGAGGCGGACGTTCGGCGGCCCACAGTCCTTGATCCGATGTCTCGCGATGTCGACTCTTCGACCTCGACCGGATTCTCGACCACACACCAGGCTTCTTCTCGCCGCGACTCGTGCGCGACGAATCGGATGGCGCGGAAGAACCGTCCGACACGGAGCGCGTCATGGCCGTCGATTCGGTTGACGAGTGCGGCGGACGGGGTTTGCGCAGGACTTTGCGCTGCCGAGGTGCGGGCATCGAAGCCGAATGCGAGGAGGACAGCTGAGAAGGCGAAGATGGCCGGAGCGGGGAGGAGAAAGGCGAAAACGGCGACCGCGCGAAAGCATGTGGGTCGAGCGGAGACGAGGGTGAGAGCTGAAAGGCGGGAGGGACAGGAGGTGAAGGAGGTGGCCGCGAGCCGGTGAACGGCGATGGCGGTTGGAGGTATTCGTCGGCGGAGTAGACCGCGTACTGAGCTGCCGGATCGTCGTACTCCAAAGCCGAGTAAACCGATGAAGGCGGAGGTGATGAGAGCAAGGATTCTTCGACCAGGCCTGAAGCGATCGCAGCCGTCGAAGCAGGTGCGAGTGGCCCCTCTTCACCGCCATATACACTCTCAGCCGCTTCCGTCCTCAGCTCCTCCATCGCCGACACCGACTCGCTCTCTTCGTAACTCCGATCCGCCACATTCCTCAGGCTCTTCCCCCTCGCAAGCGCAATCGCCCTCCTCGCCTCCTCCTCCAAACCTCCCGCCCGCTTGCCCTCATCAGCCCAACCCGTCGCATGCGTTCCATGACTCGTCTGACTTGAATGACCGATGGACGAGAACCGCTCGAGCGAGACTGCGGCGGAAGAGGCGTGGCCGAGCGAGGAGGAGCGGTCGATTGGAGAAGGATGAGCTGAGTCGAGCGTACCGGTCTGGGAGAGGGAGGGCGGTCCTGAGGCAGCGACGTGTGCATCGATAGGTTCGAGACGGCTCGCATCGGGGAGTTGTGTAAAGGGCGGACTCGCAGGCGTGGGCGGGATGAAGGGGCGTGAGAAGTTCTTGGGCGCCGAAGAGAAAGTTTGCGAGCGGATGCGTCCTCGATTGGCGTTAATTGGTGCTTCCGATGGTTCGCCGTCCCGCGGTGGTCGTACAGGTTGGCTAGGAGGAAGCACTTCCGACCACATCGCCGAGTCGTGCGGACTCTGCAGAAAAGCCTCGGTCGTCGGTGAAGGCGGACCTGTCCGCACGATCGGAGTCACGGGAGAGTCGGGGGTGGGTGGAGAGGGTGAGAGTGTGGCTGGTCGATGTGAGCGAGAGGACCGGGAGCTGGTGGAAGTCGACGGGATGGAGGCAGAGGCGTGGAGGGGAAAGGCGCCGTCTCGAGGCGAGGGAATACCGGTGTAAGCCTGCAGGGAGCGAGATCAGCGAGGACAGGATCGACAGGAAGGCAGAGCAGATGCACCGAGAAAGAGAACGGATCGCCATCTACGCTCGCAGCCGTCATGCTGCTCTCCCTCGTCCCCTCGCCCAGCAGCCTCCCCTTGGCACCCAACGCATCAGGTCTCCGCTTCAAGAGCTCGGGACTCGCCATCGAATCCCTTGCCTCGCTTCCCCAGGCCGAATGCCATGTCAACCGGTTGTCCGCCTCATCCTGCTCGTCTGGCTCGAGTTCGGCCATGTATCGACGCGTCGAGGTCATGCGTGTGAGGTTGGTTGCGCCGGAGGGGTTCAGAGTAGGCGACGACCTGGCAGGTTGGGCGTTGTCGCGGAGGATTTCGGCTGGCTGGTCGTTGTCCCTCCAGCTTACGACACCTCCCTCATGTCCCTGCCGTTCCTCGCCACACTCTTGTCCTCCTTCTTCGGCTGATCGCGCCGCCTGGGCTGGATACGGAGCCTGCACCTCCTTCAAACACCCGTGTTTCCTCCGGTTCTCCAGGACCGCCTCGAGCAATTCGTCCCGCCCCGCTTCTCCCACTCCGTCCATCCGTTTCGTGCGTAAGGAATCAGGCTGCGCGGCGTGCTGGGGCGGGCGGAGAGGCCGGATCAAAGAGGTGGATGGGAAGTGGGGTAGGGGAGCTGTCGACGCTGCTGAGCCCGCGCCTCTCGCCTGTGTGATCATTCCGTACGAGTATACGTCTCCTCACTGTTGCACTTGGCCAGCCTGACCTATGCGAGAGCGAGTGATGTTGTCGCTGTGGAGACGAAACGGACGAGGGCGCGAGCGTCGGCTGGGCGTACGTTCGCCGGCGTGCGAGCCCGGTACAGCGTGCGCTGGTCCAGTCTGAGCAGTTTACGAGCGCACACAGCGTCCACGGGAATGAGGAACGTGAGGAACGAGGAGAAGAAGAACCAACGCCAACAGTCGCGAGCGGGTCGCGTGGACGGCATAAGCTTCCTTTCTCTCGGTGTTGACAGGGGCAAGCGCCAAGTGCGCTTGCATAGTGAGAGAGAGTCTGCGTCCTGAGGAGCCGAGCAGAAGCGAAGGGACAAAGGAGCAAGGAGGACGAGCTACGAATCGGCAGACTACAGCGACCGTCCTGCACGACTTCGCCAGGCATGGCTTCCATCCCTGCGAACAACCGTCGTCACTGCAGCGAGCGCGAACAGTCTCGATAAGGAAACGCCACTCACATTGAAGCACAGTCCGGCGTCGCATCCGTCTGCTGAAGCATTTGTACGCCAAAACGTCACCGACGGCCTTCACGTGTGCGAGGAAACGAGTTCTTCTGCGTTGCGGCGAGTCGACAAAGTCAGCATGTGAGGCAAGTGTGAAGCAATGAAAATGCAGACGACGCACCGAGAGCCTCCGGAAAGATGGTCGTATAACATTGTCGTATAACATTTACCTGCGCGGGCAAAATGTCGTGATCTTCAACAGCGGGCGAAAGAGAAGGGGCAGCAACTCATACTCATACGAGACCGAGTCAACGAACCTATTTACGTGTTGCTTTTGACCGCTTAGCTGCGTCGCGAAGCCTGCGGACGAGGCAAAGAGCGTCGGGAGGGAGGGAAGGGCGGAAGAGAGCGCGGAACCGGACTGACTTCGTCCTTCCTGACCTTCTTAAGGTCTTAAGGCCGATAGCGTGAGTGCACGACGTTGTACGTGAAAGAGCCTGCGCAACCATCACAGAATCAGTCGGCGAGTATGAGCAGGAAGAAGGAGGAAACCGTTGCTCACCTCGCCGTCTCGTAACAGCTCAGCGATTTCGGTTCTTCAGCTGTTAAGGTGGTCGAGGGACTGCAGGGAGTGCGAGCTTGCGTTAGCAAACATCGATGCGGGCGACGGACACGCGGAGATGAGGAGGAGGGAGGAGGAAGCTGGCCAACCCATTCGACTCGTCCGCCGGATCGCCTCCACCTCAAAGTCAATCCCTCGGCGCTCGACATCGATGTGTGTCCGTGCGGAACGAACGCGGTCAGTTCGAGTCCTCCGAGCCCCAAAAGGAGCGAAGAGGGCAAGGGACGCACGCTGGAGCGGTTGGCGCTCAAGTCTGGCGTCGAGGGCGGTGGCGGAGGACATTGAGGAAGGGGAGGCGTTCGGAGGAGAGTCGAGAGGCGGGCGCCGGGAGAGGGAGGGAGGGCGAGAGAAAGGGAAGAGGAGGAGAAGGATGAGGGGGAGGAGGAGGGCGAGGTGAAAAGGGAGGCGAGTTGGGTGAGGGCGGGGAGCCTAGGGGGAGAGCGAGTAGACGAAGGCGAGGAAGCGCGCTTTTTAAGGCCCTGCCGCCTTGCGTCCCACGCACTTCTCACCCCTCCGTTGACGCGCGCAGCTCCGGCGCATGCTTTGAGGCAGTCTGTACGACCGGCTCTCTCTCGTGCGACGCACTCGAGGTGCGCTTCCTGGTTCGAGCTGGACCGCTTTGTCTGCTTACGCGGATTACCTTTTCCTCATTTACAAGCCTATCCAATCCGGACGGATTTGACCTTCTCAAGTTTAGGTGGCACCGGTCGCACGGACTTGAGGTAGCACCGCAGCGACTGTGTCAAGCCTGTCAGTTGCGAGCGCGCAGTCGGCATATATCCGCTGCGCTGGGCTCGAGCCCGCATTAATTAGCTGTAAGCTCTGTATAGCGCGCTGTGAGGTTGAGTGGTGAGGTGTAAGAGGTAAGAAGTAAGCAACAAAAGGCTAGAAGCTCGCCGATTACTACTTCCCCACCCTCTGTCGCTGAAGCAGCTTGGCGGAGGGACTCGCCTTGCAGCGATACTGTAACTAACTCCATCTCGTCGTATGCGAAGATTAGTCTCGTCCAGCGGCCCAGCAAGCGGTTTGAGCGGGTTCGTGCCGAGCGACGTTGACGTTGGGCAGCGACACCTCGCCTGCTGAGCGCGCTGTAAGCTGGAAGGGGATGGATCTTGACCCCCTGTACGGCCTCAGCTCGCAACCGACACCGCCAGCCAGCACCCCGCCTCAACCGCCTCCTCCCCTCCCACACGTATCGCTCCCTTCGCTCCCTCGACCGTCCGTCTCGCCGTCCGTCTCGAGGGTGTTCGAACGCAAGGCGCAGGAGACTGCACCGCCGATGACCTCCGGATTGGACTTGAGCGCGCCCCCGAGCGGGACGCGACCGAACGGAGGAGCATCGTGGACGTGGGGGAGTGCTGGTGAGGACGACCTGGAGCAGGTGAGCGAACATCCTCTGGTGTACCCGCGCGCTGGGGCGGACTGGTCTATCTGCGGGGGAGCTAGGCATTTAGCTCGAGTCGCCGCCCGCTCGCTCCTCGCCATCACGTTGAGCGAGTTCAATGTTGATCAGGAATGCACTGTGCAGGACATCGCCCGCTCTCGCGCCGAACGAGCCTCCCGCCTGACGACACGTCCATCCGATGACCCACGTGACACCGCTTCCGCCCGCCAGAACATCCTCAACCTCGTCTCAGCGGGCCAGCACTCCCTCTCTGACTCCTCTAGTTCGACACCCTCGCTGGCGCAGTTCATGGGTGGAGGAGCGCAGTGTAGGACGCATAAGGTCGGGACAGGGATGACGGATGTCGAGAGGGAAGAGACGGAAAAGTTGGAGAGGGAGATGGCTGCTACTCGCGCCAAATGGGCGGCGAAGACCGGAGGCGCGACTAAGGCAGAACATGACGAGTGGCCAGCGGGAAAGGGCATGAGTCTTGCGAGTCTCATGATGGGCAAGCCAACGGGTGCGAAGGAGTCGCCGGTCGCGGCCAAGGTCGCGCAGCGGTGGCAGCATCCGTCGTCTAACGAGCTATCCAATGACGAGATCACCGGGACGACTCCCGCTCCATCGCTCATCGAGGCAAAGGTCGTCTCTCGCTCGCCGCCTACCATCTCTTTCACCGAACCGAAGCCCGCTTCTCCATCTCACCAAACCCAGTCTACGGCTCCCGAACCTCCTTCCACTGCCACCGACTTCGGCTCTCGCTCCTCCCCTCTCGCCTCTTGCGCCGCAAACAGCTCCACCCTCACCCGCCTGCAGAGCTCAAATATCGTCTCGGACCGTCTCAAGTGGTCGCAGTCGCAGCAGCACTTGGAAAAAGCCGCGCCGAAGGGCCCTGCAAGCCCGGAACAGAAGCGAGCGAGCGTGATGGAGCGGTGGGGGCGGGATGAAGGTGCGGATGCGGCGGTGAATGTGTCGTTCGCGGGCATCGCTGGAGCGTCGAACGCAGAGAAGGAAGAGGACGAGAAAGGGGAGGACCAGACGAAGAATGCAGAGATTACGGTTGCTAAGGTGGAGAAGGTGGACGAGGACGACTCGCCGATGACGCCTGTGGCTGGAAACGTGGCGCCCAAGCTCGTCCGGGTGCGTACGACCAACCCGGGCTTGGGTTCTCATCCCAGTGACTGGTCTGACTCGTTTTGCCTGCGCACAGGTTACTCGCGATCGCGCTCGTCCGACTGAATCGACGCCTCGTACTGCTCCGCCGTCGTCAACCGACCAATCGCCCAACTCTGCTGCCCAGGAAACTCCCTCTACTCCGGCGCAAGCGCCCTGTACCCCTCCGTCGACGGCTTCAGCCGGTCAGAAGAGCTACTCGAAACCATCATGGCAGGGCGCCCCTATCAGCGTCAAGGGGCCGAGCAAGTCATCTCCTGCACCCGCTACGCCGCACGAGGCAGCATCAGAACGCCGCTACACTGGCGGGGTTGCCCTGCCCGGCCTGTCTTCTTCCGCCTCGCCCAGCTTCAAGCCCCAGTCCTCGAGCCAGCCGTCCATCTCTTCTTTCCCTTCGATCCCCAAAGCAGCGGACTCGCAACCTCCTCCTTCACCCGGTCGTGCTTCCGTCCGCGATTTCGCCAAGCGCTGGTCGCAAGTCACGCAGGAATCTTCGGCTGCTGCGAAGAACATCGAGGCGCTCGCGGCAATCAAAGCGTCGTACGGCGTGCGGGCTGCACCGGCGAAGCAGGTGTCCATGCCGGTCGAGCAAGCGATGAAGAAGGTGGATGAGCCGGTCAAGAGCAAGTCGGTCGAAGTGCGGCCTGCAGAGCCGAGACCAGCGGCGGCTGCGGCTGCGCCCTCCCTACAATCCACTCGATCTGCGGAACTGCCTGCGCCTGCACGACCGATTCAGCCGTTGACAGCACCGGCCCGCACCGCGTCCCCTCCTCAGCTGCTGGCGCCTGTCGCCAATGCCGCAGCTCCCTCGCGAATAACGCCCCAACAGTTCTCTCAAACAGCCTCACCCTCTCCTACCGACGACATCGTTTCGGCCCTCGTCTCGCACAAGCCATCGCCATTCCCTCACCTTTCTCCCGGCGAAACCGTCTCGCTTGACGTCTTTCACCTCAACTCGCTCACCGATGACCCGCACCCGATCGACCACAATCACATTTTCTTTCAGAACGAAATCCTCGGCATCGTTCATCGCGCAGAGCCGCCTAAGTGGTCAGGCGAAGAGGCGGATCTTCGAACGAACGTGTGGGTCTGGCGAGGGAGCGAGGTGGTCGAGACGAAGCGTACGAGAGAGCGGATTGAGCGGTTGAAGGAGAAGACGGGCGTGGAACCGCTCGAGGTCAAGTACCGGCACGAACCTCCCGCGCTTGCCGAGGCTTTCGCAGGGCAATTGACCATCTGCAAGGCGAGTCACCCGTTCTCGGCGTTCTCCGTCCGAATATGCGCTGATGCAGATTTCGGCAGGGCGCGCGAGACGCTTTCGACCACCTGGACAAGCGTTTGTTCTCGGTTCGCTCGGAGGAAGGCGTCGTCTACGTCGAGGAGACTGACCTCGTATGTGCCTCCTCTTCTAGCGTCGATGACTTTGTCGCTCACGCTATGTCTTTACAGTCTGCGCGGTCAATCTGCTCAGGCTTCTGCTCGACTTTCTCAACCCTAGGCGAGGTATTCGCCTGGCTCGGCGAAGGCTCGAACGAGCTCGAGCGACAGGCGTGCTTCGACTTTGCCGAGTCTATTGCAGACGGCAGGACAGTCACCATCTTGGCGGAGGGCGAGGAGACGGCGTTGTTCTGGCTCGAGGTGGGCGGAACGGAGTATGCGTCTGCTCAGGTATGTATATTCACGTGGTCTCTGCGGAACAGCTTACTGACGCTCGGTCGTCTCACAGTACTGGCTGTATCGCCCTCACTGCCCCGGCCACGTCTCGGTAGTCCATGTCGACTCGACGTCTCGCCCCAGCTGCGCTCTATCTCCTGCTCTCGAACTTTCGCCTACCCGAGTTTCCATTATCGACGCTGCTCCTCACGAAATCTGGATTGTTGTCCCGCCGCCTGCGAAGGACCGCCCAAACGACATCAAGCTCGCACTCGACGCTGCAGAGCATTTGTCGAAGATGTGGGAGCAGCGTGGGCTCCCGAGCAGGACTCCCTACCATGTGAGACGTCCCTTCTTCGCTTCGCGTCTCGCCGAAAATGGCGTGGTGGGGGGCATCTCTTCGTTGACATCTCGCTTCCATCGCCGGCAGCTCCTCTCCTTCCCGTCCCTCATTCCACGAGACCTCCCCTTCCTCTCGCGCCAGCTCGACTTTGCGCCCCTAAATGGCGGCACGTCGCCAAGTAAGATAAACGTCTACACAGCTGACGAGGCGAAGGTGACCTGGCTTGTGTAGATTTTGCAACTTTATCTCCCCACAACTCGTCGGTAGAGTCTCACTACTTGAGCTCCCGAAGACCCGAGAAACATCCGGCCAACCTCCGCAACCGGCGGAGCGGGCGAATCCTTTCGTCCACCAAAAGCGAGCTCATTCACAGAGTCGTCGATCGTGCCACGGCCCACTTTTTGCGGGTTCACGGCCGAACAAGCACGTTCTCGAGGTTCGAGCGTGATTCCAGGGGACGGAATTGCGAGAATGCGAGATTGCAACAGAAGTGCGTGAACATTGGGCTACTATAGCATGGAATGAAGGGCACGGCAACGAGAGACTGAAGTACCACAGGACGCGGGAATACCAGGGCGATTCGGGAGGGAGCGGAGATTCTGTCTAGTGAGCGAGCAACGTGAATTGGTCTCGCGGCGAGCCGTCGAGAGTGGGCGTCAATGCCGGAGAAAGCGGGAAGTGCTGCTCAGTTGACAACGAGTCGAACGAATGGGGCACCGCGAGCCATTGATCCACGAGGTTGTCGCCGACGGCTTCCTCGAACGCGAGCGGCGGGGTGGGCAGAGCCATGTTGCCGCTGAAGTCATCCACGTCGGAGATGAAGGTGTCGAACGGAGGTGGGAGGGCGAAGGAGACGTCGAGGTACGCCGGTTGCGCAATGTCGGCGGGCGCTTGCCGCTCGCACGTCGCCAATGGCCACGACGCCTCGGTGTTGACAGGCGCCTCCATCCATGTCATAGGCGTTGACCGGAAGATGGACCAGGCTTCCGACGCCGATGAGGAAGGCGTAGGGAGCGAGTCGCAGGCCATCGGGGGCGTGAAGGGCGACAGAAACTGCGAGGTCGGGGTGGTCGCGCCTGCGGAGTCGTTGGAAATGCCCATCGAGCGAGGTGGTAAGAGGACGGAAGGGGTTGCGATTCCTGATGAGGAGACGCTGGCAGACGGGCTGGGCGGGAAGACCATCGTCGACTGCCCGAGGTCTGGCAACTTGGGGTCATTCGCCTTCTTGCGCGGGACAGAAGGTTGGTAACGATAGTCTGCGCGGAAAGGCGGGTCAGCCGGGAGCAAGGAGGATTTGCGACCTTCGCAAATTACCAGGGTGTCGCCGGTAGTGCTCGGCTTTCTCCTCCTCCGCCTGCCGAGCGTAGCGTTTCCTGACCTCAAGCGTCTCGTCACGCCACATCGAGGCGATCATGCGGGCTGTGGACAGTGCGCATGACGAGGTAAGCGAAAGCTTGGCAAAGTGCGAGAGAACCTGCGAAACGCACAGAGATCCGACTGAGGAAGCCGCTGACCCGACGGCGTTACGAATTCCGACAACGTCTTGATCTGAGCCGAGCGGTAGATCATGAACGAGTTGCGCGGGCGAGGAATGTGGCCTGGTTTGGACGCCCTTGCGCCTTTCCGCTTGGGTGCGGGAGAGATGGGCGTGGGCGGCGTGTCAGGGATTTCGGGGCCTGCGGGAAGGCCAGTGAGGTTGCGGAAGCGGGTCGAGCCGTGCGAGGCAGGGTCGGGAAGGAAGAGGGGTTCCTTCTTGTTGCGCACGACCGGCGCCTGTTTCGCTGAAGCAGCGGCCGTCGCCATCTTGGCTCTCATCGACCTGCGACGAGGTGGAGATGCCGTTTCGACGGGCTTCGGCGACGCCGTCGACTCTTTGAGTTTCGCGACGGCCGCATGAAACGAGGGAAGGAGGGAGACAGTACTCGAGCGACCAGCGCGGTCGGCTCCGTCGCTGGCACCGAGGACTTCGCTGGGTGGCATCCCAGTCACAGGCGGGGACGACGTAGGAGCGGGGAGGACGAAGACGGGGACGGCCTTGGAGGAGGAGGCAGGGCCTGATGAGGTGGAAGCTTGAGCATTGACGGAGAGGAAGTGCGCCTCGCTGGCGACGTCTCCTCTGTTGCTCATCGAGTTCGAAGGGAAGGGCGAAATCCAGGGCTTCGAGGACGAGAGCCGCAGGGCGTTGGTCGCGTAGTCGTCGGAGGGTGACATCCTGGCGTGGAAGGGCGAGGGAGACGTCCTTTGACTGATCTGCGCGGTGCGCTATCCCCCCGACGCACGGAGAAGCGAGGCGGAAGGATGGTTCAGGAGTCCCTGCCAAACGACGTGCGAGTCAGGCTTGCGGCGTCGTTCGGATGAATTGACGGCGGGTCCTCACCGACGTCTGGGAGCAGTCCCTTGTCGACGTCGTGGTGCCAGCCGCTATAGCGCACGAGAGCTGACGGAGACGAGAGAGGCGCGAGGAGGAATGAGGGCGGGCGAGAGACGAGGAGGAAGCACGCAGGACCGGCCGGGAGAGGCGATCCGCTCCAACGGGCCGAGCAGGCTTATTAGCGCAATCAGGCACGACGACTCGTGGCGCCCTAGAAGATGACCAAGTGCGCGTCTTGCCGTCTTGCTGAGGAAAATGCGGCGCAACGAGAGGATCCGCCGACGACGCTGGCGCGTTACCCTGCAGGGCAAAGACGGCCAGCCGAGCCGCGCGGATACGCTGATCGAGAGCTGGAGAACAATGGCCATCAATAGCGGGGCGATGCAACGCAACGCTTCCACCACCGGATTCCACGCTGGTTTGCCCACGGTGTCCCCGGTCCGGCGAGGGCGTCGCCAGGCAGGGCAGGGTTCGGCAGCTTGCTCGTTTCACAATGCAAGATTGCAAGCAGCGAAGGAGGCCCGGACCGGGGTCCCGCTCGCAAGGGTCCAAAGCGGGGTGCTGGCCTCGCTGCTTTGGCACCACGCACGTTCGTCTTCCGCCCTCGCCGTGAGGGTTCCAAGCGGCGATTGAGTGCGGCGAAAGGCAGGATCCACGAGACAGGCGCTGCGGGAGCGGAGAGTCCCGTCGCTTCGTCCGCGGTGGGCAAGAGCGAGCAGCTCGCTCGCCTCTCGTCCGAGAGGAGCGTGTTCTTCGCCTCTGCGCCTCCAACTCTCCGCACCAGCAGTTCATGCACGCGACTGCACGCAAGCGCCAGAAGCTCGACCGCTCCGCGAGCAACGCTAACCTCGTCGAGGCGCTCTCTCGACTGCGAGCCCAAACCGCCTTCTTCGCCGCGCCCGGCACAGACAGCGGCCAACTGCAGCGCGAAGTCTCGACACTCAACCAGCGCATCGCTGCCTTCGAGGACGCGCTCGTGCAGGCCGAGGCGGGTGAGGTCGACAGGCTCATCGGTCGCGGGTGGAAGGATGAACTGGACGGGACGGGCACGCTGCTGTGGAACAAGTCGACCGCGTTCAAGCTCGCGCGGGACGATGGGCAGAACCAGCGCGCGAAGCTCGCCGTCGTGGCCAGTCGTGCGCTCGAGTTCTGCTCCTCCCGAGGCCCGAGGCCATGCTGACCTCGCTCGACTTTAGTCCGTCATGCCGGCTTTCGCCTGATCCGTCTCGGTGCTCTCGAGCCTCTCACGACCGAGGGTAGGCCCAGGCCGAACGCTCGTGAGCGAGGCCGGACTCACCCTTTGCTACCTCTGGAACAGCCCGTCTCTCGCACCTCTCGCTCGCAACCAAGACTGCCTGTGCTTTCCTCGACGCCAGCCAAACAAGCAAAGCAGATAAGCTCCTCGTCGACGCAGCCGCCATTGCTGCCGACCTCGACGACGCACCCGCTCAAAACCCTGCTTCCCTCTCGGAGCGCGCCAAAGCCCTCCTTGCTCACTACTGCTGCCGCATCCGCTCGGCCAACGCCAGCGGGGTCGACACGATTGCTTGCTGGGTTCGCGAGAAGGCGCGAGACTTGGTCCAGCAGGGGAACCTCCCGCGCCGCGAGGTTCGCCCGAAACGCGCGACGAGCGCGAGCTCTTTCGCTTACTTTCTGTTTCCGCCAGACCGAAAAGTTTGCCCGCGTCGCGTACGAGGTCGGAGCTGCTGCTGTTGCATGCGAGAATGGCGCTTCGAGTCAAGACAGCAGCTCGGCCATCGACTGGCTGCAATGCGCCCTCTCCATCCTCGAGCGCGACGGACAAGACGAGGCGTCTCGTGCCCTGCAGGTGTGTGACGATCATTCTGTAACGCGAGAGGTTAGCGAAAGGCGGCCTCACGAGCGATCGCCGCAGCTCGCTACGCTCAAGACTCTCGCTCAAGCCTATCTCGTCGCAACGCCTTCGCCCGAACACTGGGAGAAAGCCGAAGAGACGATCAAGCAGGCACTCGTGTGTTCCCGGATTTCCCCTCTTCGGTCAGCTCGCTAAACTCGCTCGTACAGGACCTCGAGCCCTCCGCTTCGCTCGCTCGCCGCCTGGTCAAGCTCGTCATCGCTCGCAACGGTAGCGATGCCGAGATCTCCCAGGGTGCGCTGCTCTCGAAGGCGTCAAGACTCCACAGCTGACACGAGCGCGTAGCTTTCCTCGCCGCCATTAACGTCGTCTCGCAGGATCGGGCCGAGATCAGGCGGTACGTCCACGCCCCGCCTCCGCTTCTCGCGCTCATCTCCGCTCGCATCGACAGCCTCATCGCAACGCTCGAAGCTCTCCCAACGTCGAAGTGCACCTCCTCGTCCTTCCAGCCCAAGATCGCTTCTAACCTGTTCTCCCTCCTCCCAGGCGCCTCCTCCGCTTCCAGCTCCTCACAGATGCCGTCGAGGTGCTCAGTACTGACGCGAGCAAGGCGGTCGCGAACAGCTTGGTCATCTCGCAGATCCTCCTCGCTTCGTTCGTCCAGGCGCAGGACGCCGACAAGCGCCAGCTCGCCAAGATGCTCGAGACGCTCGACAAGAGTACGCCTCCCGCTCATCTCCAAGCCTCGACTCGAAAATCCGAGGCGCTCACGCCGCAGATCCCGCAGACATGCCCACATACCGCCTCGACTCGAACGACGCCTTCACCTGCATGACCTACGTCTGGCGCCACGGCGATAAGGCGGCTCAAGATCGTCGTCATCCCGACGCTATCGACTCGTTCCTGCTCGTCCAGCACGCGGCGTTCGGCTCGCTCGAGACGCATGTCAAGGCGAAGGTCCTCAGGTTCGCTCGAGCGCCGTTCGCCTCTCGCTTCGTTGAGCTGAGTTCGTGGCTCACAGGAAAGTGGTGGTCGAGATGTTGACGGCGAAGGACTCGGTCCGCGCTCAGAAGGTGTTGCAAGACCCCGTCCTGCTCGAAGACCTCGCCAAGAACCACTTCCTCCGCTTCCGCGCCTTCCTCGACGAGCCGACTAAAGGTAGCCTCCTTCCTCGATCCACGATCTACGCCCGAGTTAACACATGGTCGATCCATAGCTCTCGCCTGCCTGCAAGCCATGACCGAGTCGGCCGACTTCTCCCCCAAGCTTATCATGTGGGCACACAAGATCGCTTCGGAGCAAGACAAACAGGACCTCGCCGCAAAGATTCTGTCGAAGGTCGGTCAAGTCTGCAGCGAGGGTGCGGTCGCGGACGGAACCGACATCGACTTGATGACCTTGACGCGGTGAGCCGCAACTACGCCTCTGCTCGATCTGTGCTTCCGTTGATCCTTCTGGATGACAGTGCGATTGCTCGCAAGCATATCGACGCTCTCGCGAAAGAGTCGCCCGCGGACCAGTCCGTCGCCTTCTCTCCTTGGAGAACCTGACCTGCCTGACCCTTACGGACCTGGGCAGTGAGGAGACGGTTCGAGCTCTCGTCAAGCAGCTTGAAGCTGGTGCGCGGCACGTCTTTAACCGATCGCGAACAATAGTGATCCCTGTTTCGCAGGCTGCGACCTTGCTCGCTCGCTCGCCGCTCAAACAGACTTGGCCGCGCTCCGCAAAGATCTCGCCTGGTTCTACAAGACTGGTTCGTGGTGTGCTCGTATTTGATCACACGCGCTGACATCGCTTGTCCAGCCTTCAACCACTGCATCGAATATGGCGCCGATTGGGGCAGCGAGCTTTCGACGGCCGTGTTTGCCGTCACCGCCAACCTCATCGAGTTCGATCTTGAGCTCGCCAAATCGTCAGATCCCGTCCTCGAGGGCAAACTCGTCGCGTGCAGGCTCGCGACGTTCCGCCAGAGGGTTGTCTCGGCGCGCAAGGCTAAGGGGGAGAAGAAGGTGCGTCGCCTCTTCCCGAACCCGCTTCCCGTTCATTGAGAGCAACAGTTGACGCATTGATACACAGCACGGGGAGTACTGCCAGCTCCTCTCTGAGGTGAACAAGCTCATCGAGCAGCTTGAACGTTGTTCGACGGCTCAGCCCGAGAAGGCCAACGACTTGCTTGCCGCTGCGTACGCCGTCAAGGTCGAAGCGCACGCCGAGATTGGCGAATGGAGCTCGCTCGTTTCTCTTGTCGACGTAAGCGAGCTTCGGCATTGTGCGAGCGGAGCTGAGGCTGAATTACCTGCCGCAGGCCGCCGAAGCCTCAACGTCTTGCTTGCCCGTCTCGGTCATCAAACTCATCGTCGACAAGGCTACGTCGACGGCTTCGACCTGTCCCACCGCTGCGATGTCGAAGATCCTTCGCAAGACGCCCGCCATCCTTTACAGCAGGAGGGACATCGTGATGTGCATTGGGTTTCTTCCTTCTCCAGCCTGTCGCACTTCATCTACGATGGACGCTGATGAACGCGTGAGACGCCGGTGCAGCGCGGAGATGGCTCTCTGGCTGCGCCTCATCGTCTCAGTCCTGCTCCACCGCAACGACCGCGACCAGGCGTTCGCCTATGTCGAGAACGCGGCGCAGTTCATCGCGAATCACCAGGTGCGTCGGGAGTTGCCCTCTTCACGGACGCCGACGGACTGACTCTCCTTCTCTCCTCGACTTGAAAGGACGACTTCCCTGAGGAAGAGGCAAACTGGTTCGTCTCGCAACGTCCGCTCGGCTAGAACTACGCCTTATCGCTTACAGACTCTGACGTTTTTCGGCAGGATGCTCGCGACCGCCTGGGACGAAGGTACAGCCCGACAGTCTCCTCCTCCCGTCTCGCCAAGCTTGACACATGACACTCTTCCTACCCGTGCAGGCCTCGACCTCTTCGCTTCCGCATCGCCCGTAGCAGGCGATAAGTGGTGCTCGCTTGGCCTGAAGATCGCGAGGTCGCTTGAGGGAGTTGGGGAGCACGCGGGTCTCGAGTCGGGATTTGCGAAGCAGGTGCGTCGCGTCTCTGTCCCGTTCCGCCCCGTCCCCGTGCAGAATCGAGCTCTAACGAACGTCGCCGTGCGCAGATGGAGACGAACCTCGCCGAACTCAAGTCGAGGTACGGCGGAAGCGAGACGGGAGAAGGAGACGGAGCCATCGACATGGCCTGATGCGCTCGAAATCGCTTGTCGACGGCAGAGAGACGCTGAGACGCTTTGCAAGAACGCTTCAGTTCGCAACGCGATGTCGCGAGAAGCCAAGGCGCTGGCTGACTACTATACGAGAGGCTCGCGATCCGCCAAATGGGCGGGATCACCTTCTGTATTTTATGTGGGAGCGTGTATGCATTCTCAACAGTCCACTCGAGCCTACACGAGCATCGACCTTACCCACGCAGCGACGGGCGGGCACGACTCATCCACAGGCATGAGCCGGATTGGTGTCCTTGGCTACACTCGCCTCGTCGGTTCTGGTCGTGGTCTGGATAATTGGTGCAGCAGCTGTCGGCCCCGTCGCAACCGTCGCAGCGCCCGCAGAGGCTGACGCGAGCGCACTCCACGCAGTTGCCCAAGGAGAGTCCCAAATTGAACGAGTGTTGCAGCAGTGTCTTTGTACACGTCCCAGTCAGGAGAAGGAGACGGAGGGCAAGGAAGGAGCGAGGAGACGGTCCGTAGAGGCGACAAGGGTGGGACGAGATGGGTAAAACGGGAGATGGCGAAGTCGAGACGAGACGAAGGCGAACGAGGCGGAACGATAGGATCGATAAGGGGAAGCGAGCGGCTTGTCGAGGGTGCCTGCACAACGACGAAGCCCCACGTAGTCGGCGATAAAACCTCGAGGGGACCTCATCCCCCTCGTCCTCCTTTGCCAATCCAAGCTTCGTCGATCACGAGGCCAAGCCCTTAGACGAGGACCGCCATCGCGCCTGCGCCGACCGCACCGACAACCGCCGCAACGACCGCACCGAGAACACCGCTTTCGATGTTCCTTCCCGCCGCACTCTTCCCACTCGACTGCGCATTCGCGGCACTTCCGCCCGACGCCGTAGTGGACGCGTACATGACGGTAGCCGAGATGGAGCTCGACGCGCCAGACGAAAGGGGGAGCGAGAGCGAGGCGTCGGTTGAGACGGCGGTAGGGGCGACGAGCGAGACCGAGAGGGTGCCAGCGACGTATTGTGCGAAGTTCTGGATGTGCAGAAGGGTTGTCAGTGAGGCGAGGCACGTCGGTAGACGGCACGAAACTCACGGGGTAAATGAACTCCTTCTCGACGTAAGGCTGGGTGTTGTTGAGCGCGACGCCGACAGGGACGACGTTCTTGAACGCGGACTTGATCTTCGGGTAGTTCTCCATCATGAGGCCCATCGTACCGCTGTTGAGCTCGTGTGTGAGGACGATCGTGCCGTTCGTGGCGAAGGTGCCGTTTTGACCCTTCTGGATAATGGCGGCGTAGTTGGCCATAATGTCCGACCTCGGGAGGGTCGAAATATCGTAATCGAACGTGTTGTCCAACCATGTGATCGTCCGCATACCGAGCGCGTTCGCAATGTAACGCACGCGGTCGTCAACATCGCCGTAGGGAGGCCGCCAGCACTGAACGGTGACGCCGAGGACGTCCTTGATCGCCTTCTTCGAGTAGTAGAACTCGGCAAACACTTCTTCATTGCTGAGGGACGTCATGTAGCGGTGCGACCAGGTGTGGGCGCAGCTGCGAGGCGAGGGAGGAAACGAGATCAGTTTGCGTCAGGGCAACGGGGCGAGCGAGAACAGGCGACGCACACCTCGTGACCGTCGGAAAGGCCGCGTTGAGCCTGGAGAGGCCAGTCGAGGACGTTCGAGCCGATATAGAACAGGGTGGCTGGGTGCAACCGACTTCAATCCACAATGTCGCGACGTGGAAAAGCGCCCCGGACTCACCTTTCTGTTTTTGTTCGTAAAGGAAGTCGTAGAACGCGTTGTGCGAGCAGTTGGGCCCGTCATCGAGGCTGAAGCTGCGAGCTCACATGAGAGTCAACTCGCGTCTCTAGGAACGAAGGGGCGGAATGGGTGCCAACGCACCCCCAAGTCTGCGGTTCGGGGACCATGTAGATGTCCTCAGGGAGACCGGCGAGCTTGGGCGTGTGGCATTGCTTCCAGGTCCACCTATATGCGGAACGAACCAAGATGAGCATGCCGAGGTCGCTTTCGAGGGGAAATCAACTGAACGCACCAGCAATAGGGATCCTCGGTGCCGTTGTCTGTGTCGGGGAGACGAGTCAGGATGGCCCAGGGAAATCAGACACGACAGGAACGAGGACGAACACTTGACGCCGGTGAAGTTACCGGAAGGCTGCGTCTCCGTGAGAAAGATTAGCCTCCATTAGAGACGGTATGCGAGAGACGCTGGAGACGCACAGTACCCCTGGGGCTAATCTTGGGGATCGAGCCATTGAGCGCGTTGAAGAGCGCGAGGACTTCGGGTTGGGCAGTCCTGCGCGGCGCGAGACCGGTCAGCCCCGCCTTCCAAGATAGCTCTGTTGCGCCCCAAGTGCCACCCAAGTGGTCACGGTGCAAGAATAGCGACGGCAAGAGTTCGGTGTTTGGACGCACGAGAGGTTTGCGATTTCCCAGATGGGCGGGAACACCTTTTGCGCTTGCTGTGGGTGCGTTCACGCGTCGTCAGCAGTCTTCTTGAGCCTACGTACGCGAGCACCGAGCGTACCAACGCAGTGACGGGCGGGTAGGAATAGTAGGTACACTCCTGAGCCGGGTTCGTGACCGTGGCCGCGCTCGCCTCGTCGGTCCTGGTCGCAGTCTGGATGGTTGATGCAGCAGCTTTCGGCCCCGTCGCGACCGTCGCAGCGCCCGCAGGAGCCGACGCGAGCGCACTCGACGCGGCGGCGCGTGCGGCAATCGCGTTGCGGCGGACGAGCTGGAAGTGCTCCTCTGTGCCGCACGCGGCGGCGAGAGATGCGCCCGACACGAATGCAAGAGCGAGAGCTGCGCGCATCGTTGACAGCGGTAGAGAGGGGGGAAGCGAGATGGACGAAGCGGACGAAGAAGCGAACGAGGGGAGGGCCCCTGCCCACGAAAGGCCTGCTGCGAATACAAAGGATCGCGCTAAATAAGGTCGCCAATATTGCAACGGCGGGTGGCTATTCTCGCGCGCGACGGCTCGTCGGCTACACAATACATGTCTCGTGTAGGAGGGGAGGGGAGGAGGCGCACTCTCCTTCCCGGACTCCTACTGCCCCTCCTGTGAACAGGAGGGAATGGCCCCAACATAATCCGCGAGGAAGAGGCCGGCGTCCCCCTGACCCGTCGGCACGCACGGCCCGCACTCCCCACAAGAGCTCTCCGCTCTCCACAATCGCGCAGACGGGCGGATGCTTGCTTGCACTTCTTCTACCCTCTTACCGAGTGTCGCCGTCACTGCATCTACCCCTGCGAAGGCTTGCTCACCCCACTTGTTCTCTGCCTCTTCATCCAGAGGGACACACGCACCATGGCTGAGGTCGACATGTGCGTACTTCTTTACCACTCCCGAGCACTCTAGTATAACTCTGTGCACCTCCAGCCACCCCGTCAAGAAGGCCCGCACGAACGACGAAGCGGTCCTGAACCGTCACTCCCGCAACTTCACCCAGAATGCCGCGAATGGCGGCGCAAAGGCCATGCTCTTCGCCGCTGGGCTCAAGGAGGAAGACATGGACAAGCCGCAGGTCGGTATCGGCAGCGTGTGGTATCAGGGGTCTCCCTGCAACAACCATCTCGACAACCTCGGGCACAAGGTCCAGGAGGGATGCGCGCTCGAGGGCCTGCTCGGCTTGAGGCATGCGACCGTTGGCGTCAATGACGGGCAAACACAGAGCACACCAGGGATGAGCTACTCGTTGCCGTCTCGCGACTTGATCGCGGACTCGCTTGAACTCATCGTTCAGGCGCAAGCCTACGATGCGGCCATCCACAGTGAGTCCCTCGGCCTTTTTCTTCTCATTTACGGTTTGCCTCCGAGACTATGTGCTCGTGAGCTGACTTGTCGCGTTCGCGCACGCACAGTCTCCGGCTGCGGTTCGTTCTCCTGCGCCTTTCCTTCCTGCTCTCGATGTCCTTCCGCCCACTCACCCGTCTCTTCCGCTCAGACAAGAACATGCCCGGAACCTTCATGGCCGCCGTCCGCCACAACAAGCCCACCATCCTCATCGTGCGCCTTCTCTCCTCCACGTCCTTACCTTCGCAACTCGCGCTGACTCCGTCTGCCAATCCTCGCTCCAGTACGGTGGGACGATTCTCCCAGGAAAGGCGCACGAGGATTGCCCGGCGCTAGGACTCAAGGTTGGAGATCCGCTCAACATTGCCGGTGAGTTTGGATGCGCTCTCCCTCCTCCAGTCTCCCCTCCCTTCGATGAACTTCGCCGTCGGTTCGCCTTCGCAAGCGAAACCAAGCTTCTGACTTTGTGTATCTTGTAGACGTCCTCGAGGCCTACGGCTCCGTCCTCACCGGCAAGATCACGGAAGCCGAGCACCAATCCATCATCC
This sequence comes from Rhodotorula sp. ZM1, assembly GCA_009806315.1. Classification (NCBI taxonomy): domain Eukaryota; kingdom Fungi; phylum Basidiomycota; class Microbotryomycetes; order Sporidiobolales; family Sporidiobolaceae; genus Rhodotorula; species Rhodotorula sp. ZM1. The sequence goes on along the minus strand of QYSD01000063.1, from coordinate 61,108 downwards.
GCTCCGCCTGCCCAGGCTCAGGAGGCTGCGGCGGCATGTTTACCGCGAGCACGATGGCTTCGACTCTTGAGGTCCTCGGGATGACCCTCCCGTACTCCGCTTCCACGCCGGCCGAGTATCCCCAAAAGTTGCAGGAGTGCTTGAGGGTTCCGAAGGTGCTGAAGGAGCTGCTAAGGAAGGACCTGAAGCCTTTGTGCGTTCTCTGTTAGGTTTCGGGCAGCAGGCATGCTGATTCTCGACGAGAATAGGGACATCGTCACCCGCCAGTCCTTCCTCAACGCCATTACGATCGTCAACGTCCTCGGCGGCTCGACGAACGCCGTCTTGCACCTCCTCGCAATGGCACGCTCAGCTAACATCGAGCTCACCATTGACGACTTCCGGACGGTTCGCCTCGCCGCCCTCCTGCTTTGTTGAGCCGCCTTCTCACGTTCCTTCGAGTAGATTGCCGACCGCACCCCCGTTCTCGGCAACTTCAAGCCGTCTGGGCAGTACATGATGGAGGTGCGCTCGTCGTTCAATACTCGGTGGCGAATCCGGGCTGACCATTCCGTCTCGCAGGACTTGCACAACATCGGCGGGATTCCCGCTGTCGTCAAGTTCCTCCTCAAGGAGACCGATTTGCTTGACGGCTCGACGATGACCGTCACAGGCCAGACGCTCGCCGAGAACGTTGCGGACGGTTCGTCCTCCTTCTCACTCGCTTCTTCCTCAACTGACCGATCGCCTCCCGTAGCTCCCGACCTCGACTTCTCGACTCAATCGATCATCACACCCCTCTCGTCGCCCATCAAGTCAACAGGCCACATCTGCATCCTCCGCGGCTCGCTCGCGCCGAATTCGGCCGTCGCCAAGATCACCGGCAAGGAAGGCCTGTCGTTCTCTGGTCCAGCCGTGGTGTTCGATGCGGAGCTGCCGTTCTACGGAGCGCTGGAGAGGGGGGAGGTCAAGGAGGGCATGGTCGTCGTGTTGCGGTACCTCGGGCCGAAGGGAGGACCTGGGTGAGTTCCGCCTTGTTGCCTACGCGCTCTCTTGCACCGACGCAAATCGCCAAAATGCTCAGGATGCCGGAAACACTGGGACCGACTGCGGCCATCATGGGCGCCGGACTCGGCGCCAAAGTCGCGCTGATCAGCGACGGACGCTTTTCGGGTGCTTCCCGCGGCTTCATCGTCGGTCACGTCTCTCCCGAAGGTGCGCACTGCGTTTCTACGGAATTCGGCAACAAGCGTAAAAATTGACCTACGGTGCAGCTGCCGTCGGCGGGCCCATCGCCCTCGTCCGCGACGGCGACCTCATCACGATCGACGCGGTCAACAAGACGATCGACGTCGCTCTCAGTGACGACGAACTGGCGGAGAGGAGAAAGAGCTGGACGCCGCCCGAACCGAGGTACAAGCGTGGAGTCTTGTACCGGTACGCGAGGGTGCGTCGCGATCCTCCTGGCTCCTTACGGGCGGTACGACTGACGCTATCTTTGCTCGCAGGACGTCAAAGGCGCCGAACTCGGCGCGTACACGGACTGAAAAGAAGCGAGTCGAGGAAGGCCAAATTGCCCCCCCCCCCCCCCCCCCCCCGATTGTAGATAGCCTGCAAAGATCGACCACGAAACCGCTCATCTCGCTGCTTGCCATCCGAGAGTCGTCTTGGTCGACACAAAGTTGCCGAGTTGGCTGTGCTAGGCGGCAAAGTCTACACGCGCAACCAGCCGAACCCGCTCAGCCCATCCCAGGCAAACTCGGCCACTCGCCATCCTCCTGCAACAACGCGCCCCACTCGTCCGTCATCAGCGAGTCGCACCACCCTTGCCATTCAGTCTGCAGCCAGTCTGGTAGGCCCCCTTCGGTTGGGGGAAGAGGCGGAATCGCGAGCGAGAGAGGGAGGGGAAGGGTGGTGGGCGGCGAGGAGGTGGCGGACTGTTCGGCAGAAGCAGGTGGCATGGAAAGCGCATCTGCCGGAAAGACGGTCGCAGGAAGAGCGGGCGAGATCGAGTTGGCGGTCGAGACGTGGGCGGAAGCTGCGCGCGCGAGGTCAGCTCTGAGTACCACGTGGGCTCAAGCGACGCACCTTCCACGATAGTATCACATTCAATCCTAGTCGGCGCAGTCGTACCCGGCGCAGGCGAAGATTGCCGAGTCGCCCGCGCGCTCGACACGCCCTCCACCTCCTTGCCCTTCACTCCAACAGACGGGAAATGCCTTCTCGCCGCCGCCTGCCACAATAAAAAGGCGACCTTGTGGACCTTGTGCCGCGTAGCGAGCTGGCCGTCCTTGATTCGCGAGGCCCAGGTGAAGAGGCCTTTGTTGACGGCTTCGAGCGCGCTGAGGTTGCGTAGGTCGCCGGTCTTGACGTGTTGGAAGAACCTACAAGGCCATCTGTCAGCCTCGGCGAGCAGAGAGAGCGAAGGAGGACAGGCGTACTGAACGGACGCTGACGTAAAGCGTCCAGGTCAGCTAGTTGTTTCTGGCCGCGGAGAGAAGCCCGAACGCACCCGACATCGTGAGCGCATAGAACGCTGTATGTGAGATGCTCAAGACACCAGGCGTCTGGAGCAGCCAGTCGATTGTGAGCTGCGAGCGGTTGACGACGGCGAACCAGCGAGCGGGCGAAGGTCGGAAGGCGATGCCGGAAGGGACGTCGCGGTCTTGCTTGACGAAGGGGCGGAGGAAGATGCTCTGCGGCCATGGGAAGTGGATCAGCCTCTTGGCGCAAGGCCGGTGAAGAGAAGGGCAATCGCTCACCTCAAAGCAGGAGAGCAAGGCGTGCAGATAGCCTGCTTGAACGGACGAGTCTGAGCCAGCGAACTGCAGCGATTCGGGTATCCGAGCGAGCCAGGCATCAAAGTCGGCAAGGATCGCTCGCAGCTGCTGGTCCGTGGTCCGACCCAGTCGCATCCGGTTCAGAGCGCGCACTGCGAAGTCGATGGCGTGAGCGCAGAGTTCATGAATAAGTCGCGGGGAATCGGGGGCACCGGCACGCTTGAGCAACACAGCGAGCTTGAACTGCTCGACGAGGTGGCGTTCTTGGTCGAACGGTTCCGACAGGTAGTCGTAGCAGTCGTCCAAGTCGATAATGCCCGGCTGACCGGAACGAGCCGAGTACCTGCAGATACGCTCTCGCTTGTGAATCCTAGGAAGCTCGCGAAGGGAAGGAAAGGACGCACCAGCTATCGGAAAAGACGCAGCAAAGCCACACTCGCATCCTCCGATTCCACTCCGCCGTCGAGAGGTTCGCAGGTGGACGACGATGCAGACCGATGTCTTGCGACATGCGTACGGCGGCGCTCGAGCGCATAAACACGCGCGAGCCTGCGATTGCATGATTCGACCCGTGCAGTTCGGGACTCTGCGACATGACGAGGATAGCCTGCGGGAGAGCTAGGGTCAGTGCCAGCTATGACGTTGCAACGAACGAGAGCCAACTCACCTGCACATTGTCGAGCGAAGAGTGTGAGAACGGGTCAAACATCTCGACCGCCGTCGCGAGGTGCGCTCGAACAGTATCGAACACCTCGTAGGAGTAGTTCTCCGACAAAGCAGCGATAGCGCAGATGCTGAGAATGGCGAAGGGCGAGAGCGTGTCGAACGAGGCGAGCTCCTCTTGCGAATAGACGGGGAAGAGAGGCTGGACGTGTTTGGCGTAGTAGCGGATGACTTTTCCCAGGAAATTTCGTCAGTACACAGTGTGAGCCACAAAGAGGTCGAAAGGCGTACGATCCAGCACAAGCTCGCTCGTCAACTCCCCGTGTGCCCGATGTACCGCCATACCTCCGCCTCCGCCCGTCTGAATCGACCCATCGTGTCTATGCGCCAAGCCGAACTGCCGAGCAGCGACTTGCAGATCTTCGGACGGCTGGAGCTGGGCGAAGAAGTGAGTGAGGGAGGTTTCGCCTGCGGAAGCGAGACGAGTGAGCGAGACTAGGAGAAGATTTTCTTCAGAGGGTGACGCGCCGAGGACCCGCACGACTGGCGTGTCTGCTTCGTCTTCTTCTGGCGACGTCGCTCGCTCGTGCATGCGCTTCGATACTCGGTCCACGCTGTGGAGCGGGGGTCTATCAACGAGGAGTCGGAAGGAACAGCTTTGCGAGGATGGCCCACCATCTCGCGAGCATGTCGAGCCCAGCAAAACTGCCAGTGAACGGCCTAGACGGCGTCTCTGGCGCCTCGGCGAGTGGAGCTCCTGGCAGAGCCTTGGTCGCTGTTGAGAAGGAAAAGTCGTTCGTCGTGCCGTTCTCGAGCGCTTCGAGCTTGACCTTCTTCCGTGCGTCCATACGTGTTGGCTGAATCGCTTCGCAGACTAGGCCTCGCTGCAGGACCGAAAGGCTGTCAGCGAGTCGAGGAAGCGGGAGAGAAGGGGGGCGAGACGCACCTTCTGACAGCCGAAGCAGAACGGCGGGTCTCGGTCGGGCATGTACTCGCATTTGAGCTTGTGTGCGCGACAGTAGTCGCATCTGGACGCGTGAAAGAATCAAGGCGTCGGATCTATCATGGACGAGAGCGAGCGAGGGGAGGAGGTACGCACGCCCTGGGGTTCTTCTTACGCTTCTTCCGCTCGCCTTGACCGTCTGTTCCTCCTCCTACTGCACCACCGTCTGACCCGTACAAGCCCGTCGCAGTGGAAATGTTGGTGGGCGATTGCGGCGCACGAGAGGGGAACACTGACTGGGCGGTCACAGCGGCCGCTGGGCCGTGCGGCGCGCCGTTCAGCATCTAGAGGCAGTCTCGACGAGTTCCCGAGCGTTCCGACGGCGTCGAGCGGGCTGGATCGGAAGCAACGGGTTCGTCGAGGTGAGAGCGTCCCGAGAACCGAGAGGTAGATAGCCGTCGGCGATGTCGGCCCTTCCCGATGAGCCTGCGAGGGCATGCGAAGACACGACAGCGTCTCTCGAGGATGTAGCGCACCATCCGAGTACACCGAGACGCGAGACGAAGCTCGTGCGAGCGGCATTGGAGTGAACATGCGCCAGAGGTGTTACAACACAACGCGACACGAGCCGACCGAGTCACCAGAACTTGCACCAGCTCTGACCACTGCTCTGTACCCGGTCCGAGCCAGCCACAGCCGGTCCTGCCCGCGCTACCGCGAGTTCCCGCTCCAACTGCTCCACCCTCTTTCCCATGTCCTCCGCCTGTTTCTCCCGCGACAGGTACATGTAACCGCATTCCAGGGCGTAGTAGACGATCGAGCCGAGCGCGAGGCAGTGCAGCATCGAAGGAATGAGGTTGCGGTAGAACTCTGAGGTGGGATTGGGCGGGTTTGGCTCACGGACGAGGGGTTGCCGAGGTTCGGGAGGGAAGCGAGGGTCGATGTTGGGTTCGGTCGAGGGTGTAGCATATCTCCGGGCGTAGGGCCGTGTCGGTGCTGGTAGCGAAGGGAGAAAGGAGGGGACGGTCAAGCGGGAGCTGAGGACGGAGAACGGTCAGCGCGCGAGTGGCTGAGCGTTGAGCATGCTCGACTCACCTCGTGTTGAGCGCGTTGTGCGAGAGTGCGGCCCGGCTCAGCATGGTGACGGGAGTGGTGTGCGGGTCGAGGCCGGGGAGCGACTCGGGGCTCGACGCGACTCTTCGTGAGTGGGTGGTCAGAGCCGTCACGGGCTGGGCTACCTCGCCAGCACGCACGGTGGCAGGCACACACAACGTCCGTGGACCCAGCTGAGCGGCGCTGCGCCATCGATCCGCGCCGTCCCTCGGAACACGACGAGTGCGCGCTCAGCTGGGCTAATGAGGACGCGATCAGATAGATACACCACGCTCTCCTCTCGCTCTGCGTGTCGACAGAGCTTTCCTGCTGGGCACACGACGGCCCGCCCACCGCGAGAGGCGCGCACGCGTGGGAGGGGCGGACGCGAGTTCTTGTCGGCTTGGCGCAGCGGAGCCTAGCTTGCTCGACTCGTCCGTGCTGTTGACGACGCTTTGAGATGTTATCTGACCCGACTCGCTGAACCCCGCCATGAAGTGGCTCGTACTCGCCGCGCTGGCGACCGCTCTCGCTCAGGCGCACTCACAGCGCGTAGCAGCACCCGCCGACCTCGCCAGACGCCAAGTCGCTCCCCCTTCCCCGTCGTCGACGTCGCATGTCGCCGCAACCCGCACGGCGACGACGAGTCCTGCGCAGACGGGCAGACGACGAGCTGTGCCGTCGAGTCCGCTGGCATCTCTGTGAGTCTCCCTCGCTCTCGCTCTCTCGCAAGGTTCTCGCTGCCAAGGACGCGACGACCCCGCGGCTCATACCGAGTGGCGCTCTTCCCCATAGATCCAAGATCGGTACCGCCACGACGGCGGAAGCGACGCAGCCGTTGCCGACGACGTTCGCTGCCGGAGCGACTCCGCCCGTCAAGGGTGCTCCCCCCTTGCCTCCGAGTGCGTCCGTCCGACCATCTCTCCACTGCGTCGAGCTGACGCTCGCCGTCACGACGCAGTCAACCAGCTCAACCCGGCTCACTACCCTCCACTCGACCGAATTCCTCCCCTCGACTCGCCCGAGGTCAAGCAGTGGCTCAGCGAGATCGACCTCTCGAACGTCCCGAGCGTCGACCCTACCGCCATCGGTGGCTGCGCGAACGCGACGAATGCCCAGGCTGTCAAGGACGGAGGTGTCGACGGGAACTGCTGGTGGACTTGCGGCGGCTGCTCACGGGCTAGCGACATCACCTACTGCCCGAACAAGAACGACTGGGGCGCGTCGTTTGACGACGGACCGTCGCCTTACACGCCTCGCCTCCTCAACCTCCTCGAATCGCAAGGCCTCAAGTCGACCTTCTTCATCGTCGGTTCGCGCGCACTCTCGCGACCCGAGATGGTCCAAACCGAGTACATGCTCGGCCACCAGCTCTCGATTCACACCTGGTCGCACTCGAGCTTGACGACGCTGTCCAACGAGGAGATCGTCGCCGAGTTGGGGTGGACGAAGAAGATCATCCACGACATCACCGGCGTCTCTCCGAACGTGCGTCGTTCTCCCCTGAGCCAGTTCCTGCTGCACGGTCAACTCACGAGACTCTCTTGCGCAGACCATGCGCCCTCCGTACGGAGACATCGACGACCGCGTGCGCTCGATCGCACTTCAGATGCGCCTCAGGCCGATCATCTGGACGCAGTACCACGGCCAAGTCTTCGACACGCGCGACTGGCAGATCGGCGGCGGCGTGGTCAACGCGACGGGCGTCTACGACACGTTCAACAGCTTCCTCAGCCACGCGGTCCAAAACTTGCCCAACGGATTCATCGTCCTCGCGCACGACCTGTACCAGCAGTCGGTCGACCTCGCTGTCGACTACATCCTTCCGGGCGTCATCAACGCCGGTCAACTCAAGATCAAGACTATCGGTGCTTGCCTCGGCGAGTCGCCTGAGCAGCTCTGTGCGTTCCGCAGCCCGGTACAAAACGCAGCCAAGCCCGTTTTGACTGAGCGTGTCGCGCCCTGCAGACATCGAGACAGCCCCCAATTCGACGTCTTTGGACGATGCTCGACCCCTTCTCGAAACCACCTCGACTTTCGTCGGCGCGACCGGTACCGGCTTCGTGCCAGGCATCGGGCTCGAGGCTCAGCAGACCAGCACCACCAAGGGCGAGACCCTGGACGCGTCCAAGTCTGGCAGCACGGCGAACGCTCAGCAGACGGACAAGACGAGCGGCGCGAAGGCGGTCCAGGCGCGGAGTGCAGGCACTCTGTTTGCCGCGTCGATGCTTGCGCTCGCCTACCTCTGCTAGTTGTGAAAGACGGTTACCCCTCCCTCCCTCTCATTCCCTTGTCCTCACTATCGCCTCGAGACTCTCGTTTCCATCGCGGACGTGCGGCTTTCCCCGCGCCGCGCAGACACTCGCGTAATGCACCCTTTGTTTCGAACTCGGACTCGCTGATGCTCCGCGCGAACCATGCCGATGTGTTTTTTTTTGCGAGAAGGCGCGAGTCTACGCGTCAAAGACGGTAATCGTAGGGCGGAAAGGCGTGTTGCTGCGAAGACGATGACGGCGCTCGGTCAGCGACATCTCGCCGCGCGCGCGTGCAGGCTGCAAGGCGAAGAACCGCACCCAGGATAGACCTTGATCGGGATCGAGCACTCCACCGTTTCGACTTTGGCCGGCACGAGCACCGCGCTCCCGTTCCCGAACGGACTTTGCTGTCCTCGCGCCAGCGACATACTCGGCGTCGGTCTGTGATGCGCGCCGCTCGCCGCCTTTTGCAGCGGTCCTGGGGCGGGAGGCGGCTCGGGCATGGCGCTTGAGAACAACACGGGGACGTAGCCGAGATCGGGAACGGCGCGGTACGAGATGTGCTGGACGGGCGTTGGCTCGCCGGCTCGAGGAGGGACCGGCATGAGATGCGCTGCACCCGAAGGCGGTACAGGCGGCGGAGGAGGGAGGGTGACGGGGACGGCGGGCTCGAACCCGTAGGCGAACGATTTGGATCGACCGTGTCGCGGAGGTGTCGAAGTGCCGCCATTGGGCGAGCTGCGACCGCCTGCTCCGCCAGCACCGAGCGCCGCTGCGAGTCGTCGAGGCGTGATGTTGGGCGTTGCGTTGGCGGAAGCTTCGGGAGATGGCGGGATGACGAGGAAGGAGAGGCGAACGGACCACTGCAGCTTGACGCCGCTCGTTCCAAAGTCGGGCGTGGCGCCAGACGGAATGGCGAGCGCGAAACCGAGTCGTGCTGCGTCGAGGGTCATCTCGTGGTGCTCGGCGTGCAGGCGGCGAGTGATCTGTCGCATGCGAGGGGCAGGCAAGGTCGAGATGGACGTTTCGACGAGCTCGTGCGTCTCGAGGCGAGCCGAGACCTGCAGAATCGAGTCTGAGCCACTAGAGAGCACACATTGCGACAGATCAACACACCCGCAAGACACGTCCCTCTCCGCCATTCAGCAGGATTGAGCCAGTGACCGTCTCGCCTAGTCGGTAGGCAGACTTGACGAGCGTCAAGCTCGCCACCTGGTAGCCGTCCTTGTTGATGTCGTACGAGACTGCGGAACATCAGCTTTGGTCCACGTGATGCCGCACTGTGCGACGCACCCTTCTGCGAGTTCCTCGACACAATCTCGACCGCCGCCTTGCAACCCTCTGCTTCGTCAGCGTCGAGGCCAAACGCTTCAATCGCTTTGCCGCCGCCGCCGCGATGCGAGCTCATCTCTGGCCGGAGAGACGGCGGCGCCTCCATCAGGGTCGGCGAGCGTGTAGCCTCAAGGGTTGGCGAGAGGCTCGGGTTCTGGACGATTTCGGGAGAGTCGGAGGCAACTGACGAGAGGAGACTGACGGCGTACGACTCAAAGTCGTCCTTACCGGTGTCTGCAGGAGGGACAGGTCAGTCTCGCCGAGCGCGCGGTCTGGAAGGATCACTTGAAATTCACCGGATCGCTGCAGCTTGGTCGTAGCGACTGCTGTCTCCTTCTTGCTCTGCAAGTCTCCCGTAATCGCCTCGTCTCGCTGGAAGATGACCGGATTCGTCAAGTCGTAGAATGGCCGGGCGCCGGTCACTGCAGCGCAAGGAAGTCAGCAAGAGCAGCGCTTCGCGGACAAACTTACGACTCACCGCCGACGTGGTTGTAAACTCGGATCGGAACTCGCATGACCCGGCTCACCGACGGTTTCCCCTGGGCCTTCGCAACCGGCCGAATATCATCTACCGCATGTTTCAGCGAGATTGGACCCAGCGAGATGCGGTTTGAGCCGACGACGAGGTGGTAGTTGAATTTGATCGCCTTGCCACGGAAGGAGGGAGGGAGGTCGGCGGGAATACGGATGCTGAAGGCGACTGCAAGCCGTAAAAATTTGGAGTCAGCGACGTCGAGCGAGATACAAGAGGCGTTGCAACACACAGCTCTTGCTCTGACCTGGCTGGAGAATGAGGTCGACGGCGAGGATGCTCGGCGGGCAAGACAGTGTTGGCACACTCCGGTCCTTGATCGCGCGGTCCTTCCGCTCCTCGAGACTCGCCGCGCCGCGCGGGTCCTCAGCCGCCATTCCGTCTCCTGCCTCGGGCCCTGCACTTCCACCTTGGCTCGCCCCGCCTCTCCCCCATCCCAGCCATTCTCGCCAGCCACCGCCTGTCCGCCGATCTTCCAAAGTACCGCCGCCAACTCCGACACCACCCGTACCGCCCGCCAGTAATCGCTTGACCTCGAGGAACTCGGCCGGCTTGATGAGCGATTCGTCGACTTCGAAGGTTCCTTCGAGGTGCGCGAAAGCCCAGAGCACAGCGAGCGTATTCGGCGGATGTAGGAGGGACGGCGAGGGTGATTCAGGTTCGTGACCGTACGAGATCGCGCGGTCCCGTTCTCGCACGGGTCGAAAGAGGGCGGAAGGAGCGGAGGCGAGGCGATTCGTGAGGGGACCTGCCTGCTGCGTCGCATGATGCGAGTACTTGGCTTCTAGCACAGACTCCATCGTGTCGTTTCTGCCGATGCCATAGAAGCCGTTCCCGCTCGTATTCGCCTCGTCGGCATCGTTATCCGAGTCCGAGTCGGAAGCAAGGGTGAGAGATGATACGCGAGCTCGCGAGTTCATCGCGTAAGGAAGGTTCGACGGAGTGTGCTGATGACCGAAGGTTGGTCGTCGAGGGAAGTGAGGAGGAGCGGCGGCTGATGAAGATTCGGAGACGGGGAAGGCGGCATCATCCGGAAAGTTGGGTTGCTGCCGGTCAACAGGCGAGCTTTCCTCGTCGATCGGTGGCGCTCGACCTGCGGTGCAGATTGTCAGCGTGCATGAAGGCCGATGCGACGGGACAGGCGCACCTTGCTGCATGGCCGACCGCAGATCGTCCTCGCTCCGCTGATTCGCCACTCCGCCTCCCGCAGCGCTGCCCCGGAACACCGTCTTCACATGCCCTCCTGCCAGTCGACTGCCCTCAGGCTGACCAGATGGCGCAGTAAAGTTCCTTCCGCCCGCCTCGCCATTCGCCGCTTCCCCTCCGTTGCGCACAAGCAGGTCAGGCGAACTGACTGCCATACTCTGCGCTCGCGCATGTCCGCCTCCCAGCAGTCCTGGTCGTCGAGGGCCGTTCGCGTACAGTCCGCCGCCCCGGAAGGGAGGAACGGCCGGTGAGGGTCTTGACGGTGGTGGGGGGGTCTTGCCGATAAGGCCCTTGCGAGTCGGCAGGGTCGGAGACGACAACGATGCTGAAGGTGACGGAAGGCTGTGAGCAGCCGATGGAGGCGGACGTAGAGAACCAGCCGCGGAGGTGGTCGAGAAGACAGGTCTCCGAGGCGAAGTCACCGGTGAAGCGAGTTCCGATGTCGTTGCAGTCGCTGCAGCGCTTAAGCTTGGATGCGATATATGCCCACTCGATGCTGTCCGGCCGAAGGAGGGAGGAGAGGCAGGCGACTGGTTCTGGCGAGGCCAACCGTCGCGTCCACTTCCCGACTGGCTCATGTTGGTTCGCCATGTACCCAGCTGTATCGAAGAGGCTGTCCTCGCGTGTCCTGCGGAAGCATAGGGCGAGCGCTGAGCGGGTGAAGTGGGATGTGGGGTTGTCGAGGTCGAGGGTTCTGGAGCGGGAGGATGCGTGTTGCGGAAGGTGACGGTCGCCGTGAAGACCTCTCCCGCGAAGAAGGCGCTCGCAGACGGGCTGACCGTCACACTCAAGCCCGGTTGCGGTGCCATCGGCCTGTCGCAACATCGAGGAGGAAGCGGTCAGTCAACTTGGCTCGAGCGGGGCATGGCCGGAGCAGGCGTACAGCCGGAGCTCAAGAGCCTCTAACAAGCTCTTCAAGCCTAGGCGAGCGAAGCAGTGGAGCGTGGCAGAGAGAAGCGGAGTTGGGCGTGGCAGGAGTGAGGAGGTGAGAAACCTCGCTTCGTAGATCTTTCCGAGACCCTAATCCGCGTAGGAGAGCACACTTGCAGGCGAATCTGAGTAGCCGAGTTGTCCCCGAAGGGTGCGGCGTTGCAAAGCGTCCTCCTCGCCGCCGCACGCGAGGCTATAAGCGTCCGCTGGGTCCGCTCGTCTTGCGAGCAGTCAAACCGGATGCCGCAATAGAGACTTCTCCACCCTCTATCATTGCATGCCGCCGTCTAGCCCTCGAGCGGCAGCTTCACCCGCGCCCACCAAACCTCCCAATCGCTCTTCCTCATCCCAACCCTCCGCATCAACGCATTACTCGCCGTATTGTCCGAATGCACATAACAGAACGCCGCAGCGTCTCTCTCCTCCTGGCCAATGTGTCGTGGCGCTTCGGCAGGCGAGAACATGCGAGATATCCGCGTGCGAAGGACGAGGGCCCCTAGGCCGCGCTGTCGATGCGAGGATGAAACGTGGAGGGTGCCGATAGATCCGTCGCGGTGTGTTATGCAGTGTGCAAGAATGGAGGTAGGAGTAGGCGCAGCTATTGAGTCGGCCGAAGGGTTGGCATCGACAGAGCGTAGGACGGTAGTGTCACGTAGCCGGGTGGAGATGTAGGCTGGCGGATGCGGTACTTCGGACGTCGAGAGGATCTGCGGAACGTAGAATGTAAGCTAGGGTTTCAAGCTGCAAGAACGCCCGTCACGAAGGGCATCGCAGAGACGGAAACGCACCTCTCCAACATCTTCCTCCCTTCCCTCCGTCGCGACCGCGCTTCTGGGAAGCAGGACGCAGCCCTTCGTGGATCCCTCGATCGATAAGGAGTCGGCGATGTCAGTCGGCAGGAGATAGTGGATTTCCGAGTTCGAGAAAGGCTTAGTGCCGAAGAAGCGTTCGATGCAGGATGTCCAGATATCGGGTACCGCTCCGATGCTTATTCCTGAGTGTTCAGAGACTTCAGCTCTCGCCCAAGACGGGCTGTAAGAGGAGGGAACGCACGATCTCGCCCATTACCGTGCTCTAGCAAGTACAGCCGCAGCGCCCGTCCGACCAGCTCCTCCCCTTCCGCTCTTTCCGCCTCACTCAACGCTTTCTCCGCCTCATACGAGCAAAAGAAACGCAGCTGGTTCCCCAAGTCCGCCAGGATGAGCCAAAGTTGCCGTCCGCGTCTCGCAGCGCCTTCCTGTTGAAAGCCCGGCGGAAAGGTGGCATAGACTGTGATGGACTGACCGGGTGTCTGCAACGTCGAGTACAGCGGGAGGGAGCGAGGGAGATGTGGTCGGAGGAGGTTGAGAAGTGGGGGGTGGTCATCGTGCGGGAAGAGGGCGACAGGGATGGGCGCGACGGTCATGATTATGCTTCGAGCCACACTTTAGGACCCTCAGCAATGCGTCCAGCAGCTCAGGCGGAGGCGACGACGTTGCAAGAGACGAAATTGCTTCTTCATCGCTTCGTCTCCTCCTCGTCACTACTAAGATCGACAGCAGCTCAGATGGGTTAGTGCGCTGGCCGATCTGGTCCGTTGATTACGCTGACCCGCATACAAGCCGCGTCCGGCACCTTTGCAGGTCTCGCTCTGTGGCTCGCTCCTCATCACGACGACGAGGTCCGAGGTGCGAGTCCTCTCTTTCACGCTTACCGCCGCGGTATCGACACCTTCTCTCCGTGCAGACCTCGGCGGCCTCATTGACAATCTCGCCAACGAGTTCGACGCGCCTCATTTCGCTCCTCACGTCACTCTCCTCTCAGGCATTCCGTCCTCTGCCAGCGTGTCGGACGAGCTCGATTTGCTCATTTCCGCTATCGCAAGCTGGCGGAGCACCTACCAACCTCCCATCCGGCTGTCTTTCTGCGAACTCGGCACAAAGGCGGACGAACAGAACTTCTTCCAGTACCTCTTCGCGGGGGTCTCGCCCGACGAGCCGCTCCTCGCCTTGCGAAAGGCAGTACGTGACGCTCTCTTGCCTGACGTAGCGGCACGACAGCCGGAGGACGACTACTTCCCACACCATTCGCTGATGTATGGCATGGACAACGAGAAGCGACGGGCGAAGGACATCATCCGGAGAATGCAGGAGGACGGCACGATGCGGAGGATCGAGGGTGGGTGGTATGCGTTGAAGGGGCAGGAAGGGATCGAGGTCAAGGAAGTGCAGGTCTGGATGTGCGAGGGCAAGCCGGAGGAGTGGAAGATGGTCGGCAAGGTGCCCCTGTAGTGGCCCGCTTGTTGCGCTATCCCACGCCGTTCAACCTCAGCGAATAGCCCGTGTGCTCGTTCCGCCCGCCTTCATAGCGAGAAGCGACTTGAAGGGAGGTCAACTCGCTTCTCTCCCTCCTCCCGTGGACCTGAATCAGCTCATTCTCCCATGAGGCGATGGTGAAGGCTACTCGAGGTACGCGTAGCGTTCCCTCATCACACATTCGTCGCTAAACATCGCCGTTTGTCGCTCGTCAGGCGTTCTCGTTACCTGGTCAGTACCCCCTCCCAGATCGGTCGTCTCGCTCGCTCACACCTCGCCCTGTAGCGACCCCGCCGTCAAGCAGATTCTTCTCCAGCTCGACGAGAACGCGGGCCGGCATCGCTTCATCATCGCAGACCTCGACGAGATGCACGTCCTCATCTCGCCAGACGCTGTCGAACGGGTCAAGGACGTGAGTCGCCTCGCTCCTTGGGATTGGTTGAATCGACAGGGCTGACTGGCGGGCTATCAGGAACTGGAAGAAGCGCTCGAAGCGAACCATTGGAACCCGCTCGCCGTCGAAGATCAGTAGAGACGCAGACATCCGTCCTCACTTGTTGTACTCTCCCACTTACTCGCTGCCGCTTGACCTGCCATGGGAATCGGTCCAGAGTTACCACCGCACCTTGCACGCACACGAGCGTCCCCCGAACCAGTCTCCATCCTCCCTTCCTCGTCCTCATCAGTCGGACCCGCTCCACCCCCCGTTCCCGCCGCTACAGACGATTCGGACGACGATTACGGGCCGTCACTGCCGCCTGACTTGGCTGCTGAGAGGGTCGGAAGCCAATTGAGCACGGCTGGACCGCAGTCACCCCCTGCTCGAGCGGGTCCTCAGCTCCCGCCTCACCTCGCCGCGAGACGAAGGGCGTCGCCGTCTCCGCCAGTCGGACCAAGTCGACCACCTGGCATGGTTGGTGGAGTCGCAGTGGCGACTGATCCATATGGCGACTTTGCCGTCTACGGACCACTTAGCGACGAGGAGGACGACTCGGTTGGACCGATGCCGTTGCCTGCGGGAGCGAGCAATGACGACAACGACGGCGCGAGGTTGTTTAGGGAGCGGGAGGAGCGCGAGAAGGAGAAGGAGCGGCAGGCCAAGGAGGGACAGAAGCTGCAGAGGGAGGAGTGGATGCTCGTCCCGCCAAAAGAGATGGACTTGCTCAGCTGTGCGTGAAGCGCCTCCCCGTTACAGATCCTCATTCTCTGACAAGTAAGACCCTTGCAGCGATTGACACGACGAAGCTCAAGTCTCGCGGGTTCGCAACCGGCAAAGCCGCCCAATCCGCATCGTCCAAGTCCTCCTCTTCCGACGTCAACCTCTGGACCGAGACTCCCGCCGAGCGACAGCAACGGCTGGCGGACGAAATGATGGGCAAGAAGCGGCGAGCGGAGAATGCGCCGGCGGAAGACGAGACGGACGATGCGCGAAGGAAGAGGATGCGGGATAAGCATCTCAAAGACGAGGTCGAGCGGTACAATGTGGGTCCTTAATTCTTTGATTCGGACCTTTGCAAGATGGGCTCGCCTCACTCGCTCATTCTCCCCGCAGCAATCGGCTCGCAACCAATCCCTTCTCGACCAACACAGCAAGTCATCCAAGTCAAAGGGCAAAGACGCCGACGACGATCGCGTGCCGACCGCAATCTGGGACCGCGACCGCGACATGGGTGTCGGAGGAAGGCTAATGGACGACCACCAGCGGGCGAACGCGATCAAAAATGCGAAGGGCTTGGGAGGGAAGTTCGGAGGCGGTGGCTTCTTGTGAGCGACTTGTAAGCGATGAGCGGATTGGCAGTACCTCTGTGCGCCACGTACTAACCTACAACGTGCTTCCTTTCACTCTCTCCAGGTCAGGCACGTCTATGATGGGAGGGAGGAAGAGATGTACGATTCTGAAGCAATGCAAGCGGCAGAGAGAGGAACTGTCAAGCGATCTGGAGCGAGGCGAGAGAGAGGGAAAAGACGAACAAGCGAAGAGAAAGACATCAACAAGGTGGGGAGGGAACAGATATCGTACGAACGAGAGGAGAGGTGTACATGCGTAGAATGCACTCGTGTGTATGGAGATGAATGATAGAAGGTATGCAGCAGGCTGTCAGGCCTATGCGCCTAGACGGCGCTCTTTCGAGTCCAGCTCACGACCGCCCCCCGTGCCACGCCGGACGAGCGGGGCCATGTGCTCCTGCGCCTTTGCCCTTCCACACTTTGCCGACTACCCTTGCAAAGGCGAAGACGAGGGCGAACAGGATCGAAGGGATGAGGAAGGCGAGAGGCGGACGAGGGGGAAGGGGGGAGGCGCTGGGCTGGCGCGAGCGGTGCGGTGAGGCGGGGCGCGAATGGCGAGGAGTAGGGTGAGGGACGTCAAAGGGGAGAGCATCGTCGTCTGTTCCCCAGCCGGCTGCGTCTGCGAGCTCGCCTTCTTCGCGCGGGCCCGGCGCTGCGAACGTAGCGGGCGGAGGTGTGAAGGCCTTGAAGGCCCAATCAGACGCGATTGAAGGCTGCGTCACAGCGTGACGCGACCTGCGCTTCGACCTGCGACGCCCACCAGGCTCGCCATCACTGTCAGGCTGCTCTTCGACAGTCGGCATGACCGTCCTTCGCCTCCCGTCACCATGCCCCGCGTCGTGCCTTCCTCCCGCGTCCCTGTTCCCGGCTGCAGCCTTGACCGCCAAGTCGAGCGCGCCCTTCGCATTGCCAATCATGCGGTCCATTCCTGCACGAACACCTTCGATGCTGCCGCCAAGTGAGCGCTGGACGTCGCCAACGCGGCGCGAGCAGTCATCGTAGAACGTCAAGCTGAACGAGCTGGCGAGGACGGCCGAGACAGTGATGGCGGCGATGGCTGAAACGACGAAGAAGGAGAGACTCGAAAAGACTGGGCGGAAGAAGGGGAGAGTCGAGTCGGTGAGGGCCTTGGCGATCGCGTGCTCGGCGCTGTCTGCCTCATCGCCCCTGCTCGTGCGGCGTTCAACGGCGAAGCTCGATGCGGAGGCGAGGGAGGAACGGCGAAAGAACGGGGAGGAGGTGGCGGGAGTCGAGGGCAACGCGCCCAGGAAGGGTGGCGAGGAAGAGCGAGGAAATGTGTTCGATGAGGACCTATGCGGCGAAAACTCCGAATTGCCGACGGAACGACGAGGCTGGCGGGTGCCTGCTGTTCCGCCCGTGCGGCGGTGGAGACCCGACGGCGAGCGAGTCCTCGATGATCCGGTGCTAGATGAACGGGTGAAGGATGGGGCAAAGGAGACATGTGGGTGGCTGGTGTGTGAGCGGGTGCGCGCCCTTGGAGTGGTCAGGTCTGACGAGGGCGTCGCGGACGGGAAAGAGTAGAGGGTCTGGCGGCGCTCGGTGCGTAGAGTGGTTGTTGTCGTGGTGATCGTAGTCTTCTTTGTGGACGGGCTGAACGAAAGCTGGTCTTCCTCGTGGTGCGACGATGGGAACCGCTGCGTCCACCCGCCCAGTCCAAGCGAGGAAAAGCCAACCGGGTCATGCGCGGCGCTCAGAGCAGTTTCGGGCGGATCCGAGCAGTCGTCGAACGAGTCGATATACTCGACGGAAGCAACCGCCCTCCGTTTCTGCGGCGAGCGTGAAACCCTCGCAGTCTTGGCGGACCCTCCGTGATTGGGCCTATCCATGCTGCCGCCGAGCTTGTGCCCGCTTTTCAGGTCTACCTCCACGTACTCGGGCGAGTTGGGAATGGAGGTTGGGAGTGAGGAGGGAGGTGTCGGGTTCGGTGGGTGAGTGAGGGCGGGAGCTGGGAAGGGTTTGGCAGCGACGTTATGCGGGTGCGCGGAGTCGTGAGACGTTTGGCACCTATTCACTGCAATCCACGGCGGCATCGCTGCGCCTCGTTGCGCTGTGCATAGCGCGGATCAGGACAAAGTGATGAGGAGCAGAAGAGTGGTGCAGGGGACGAGTGGACGCACCTGGCGTGTCCCAAGCCGTCTTTTCCGGTTCCTGTGAGCTTGTACGACCCAGTCGGTGCACCAAGCAAGCCTCTTCAGCGGGTGAAGTGAGCGGTACGAGGTCAATAGTTTGGCGTGAAACCGTGAAAAGGCGGAGGTCGGCCAAATCAACTTTTGCGGGCTGGCAGGTTTCCAGTCGCAGGCACGGTGTCTTTCAGGCTGTCGAAGGAGAGCGACAAGCAGCACGGCTCGCGAAGCAGAATTGCGAGTCCTCTTCCTCGTCGTGACGACAGCCCGGCAATCGAGTAGCGACACGTTCGGGTCCAGCTGGAGCGCGGACGACGGGGACGAGCCAAGTGCGGCGACTGTCGACGTCCACGATGACGGTACGAGGGCGCGTTACGCGTTGGAGGCGGGGCTCTGCAGGAGGCACGCCGAGCGCGTCCCGCGAAGGACAAAGGGATGCTCGACGGGGAAATGAAGAGGGAAACGGGAAGGGATGGATTAATAGGGACGATCGGCATCCGCCGCCTGTGGCAGTCGAGCACTGCAGTGTTCTGTGAGGAATGCGAGGTGTTTTCTCTCACTCACCTCGAGGCGTGTTCTCTCACTCACCTCGTCCTGCTGACGAGGGCAGGCGAGGGGATACGAGCCCAGGCAGGGGAACGACCCGGCGGGAGAGGCAATCCTCTGATCGCGGCTTCCGGGCAGGCGGCCGAGAGAGGCGCCGCTTCTCTGTCACGGCGCCTCCTTCCTGGGCAGTCCTCCGACCGATACGATGCCCAGCCCTGTCGTGCGACGATGGCATTATGCTTGACACGGAGGGTCTGAAGATTACGAGGTCTGGCTTCCGCGAGCATCTCTCAGCTCACCCAAGTGCGTGTGAATACAGATACGGATTGATAGATACGATACAGGGCCGATGGAATGCCGTATAACAGCGCCGGGACGTCCATAACAGCGCCGGGACGTCCAAGGAACGGCCGGAGCAGCGTTTATGAAAGACAAGAAAAGACGAAACGACGAAAGTTCGCGTCCTGCGGGATGCACAGGCATCAGGGGGCGTCAGGAGAGGGTCAGCCATTGACGCAGCGAAGGCAGAAGAGGAGGAGAGAGACGCAGGAGACGCACCACAATATTCTTCTCAAACTCGGTCGTGCTTGCCGCGCTTGTAGCCGTACCGCGTCTCCTCAATGACTTCCCTGATGCCGGGGTACACCTCCTTGATCGCGGTGTGCGCCCAAATCGGATCTTGATGCTCTGCGAATGTTCCCGAGTTGACAAAGGTCAGCTCAGACTCGACACTTTGCGTCACTCAGCGCAATCGTGGGACAGCGTCCTTCGCTTGCAGAGGAACACGCGACACGGATCGTCGAGGCCCAGCGGAGGAATCAGGGCGCACCGTAGTTCTCGAGCGCGACTGCCTTGACGAGCCTGACGTTCGGCTCGTGACTTCTAATCCGCTCGACGAGGGGTTTGCCGAGGACGAGCGTGTCGAGCGTGCCGTAGAAGATGGCGAGAGGGGGCATCGAGGTGGGGAACCATGGCTCGGTCGTGCGCGTGTCGAAGACGCAGTTCTTGCCGGCGAAGACGTTCATGTCTGCGATGTGTGGAGCGGTGTCAGTGCTCCGTCCAAGTCGTAGCACGAGTAGTGTTTCCGTCGGTCGGCAACTCGGGCGCAAGTGAAGCAGCGAAAGCAGGCGTCGATGCGAGAGCTTACAGTCTGCGGCGAGGTAAGCGTCTCGTCAGTCTCGGTCATTATCCGCTCGGCAAAGTGTAGCGTGCAACTCACAAAGAAGGAGTTCACTGCTGTTCGGAACAGCGACGGTCCGGAAGAACTTGGGGATCTGGCGCTTAACCCTGCACAAGGTGGGCTAGTCAGCAAGGGTGGACGGGAAGGCTCGAAGTGGAAGAGCGCACCAGTTGTGGTCGTGGAAACCGAAGATGAAGGCGAACGTCGGGTTGGCGAAGTGACCGAAGAGCCAGCCGGGCAAGACTGCCTGGAGGATACCGATAGCAGGGATGAACTCGCGGACTGTTTGCCGATCGTCGTCAGGTTTCGTCGAGCCCTACACATGCAAGGGAGGACGCACCGCCGAAGACAAGCTTCCAGACCTTCCGCGAGCCGGCAAACTTGCGCATGAGCGAGAAAGGGAAGTGGCGGAGGGCAGGTCCGGCGTAGACGGCCGGCGCGAGCGAGATGAAGCATGAGATCTTATTGCCGAGGTCCGGACGCATGCCGCGCGAGAGCGCGAGGTACACTGTGCGAAAGGAAGTCAGCGAGACCGAGAGGTCGTGAAGCGGAGAGACGACTGACTTGTGCCGCAGCCTTGCGAGTGACCGATGTAGGCGGGCTGAGCAAATGGAACACCGTCAGCAGGCGATTGAATGGCGTCGCAGCGCGAGCGGGCGTACCTTGAGTCCAGTCTCTTTGCCGACGTAGTCGACGATGGCTGGAAGGTCGTACAAGCCGATCTCCTTGACCTGTCACCTCCAGGTTCGTCAGTTGCAGGACTGGGGTTGAAGCGGGAGAATCACGACGTACCGTCCAAGCCCAGTAGCGCGGGTCGGCACGGGAGTACTGTTCAAGGTCGCGACGGTCAGCTTCGCCATCCTATCAGTACCATGGATGTGGTTGCATTGCAAGCGTACGTGGCGGTGAGGCATCTTGAAGTTCGTGCGGATGTTCGAGAGCCAGACGTCGTAACCTTGCTCGAGAAGCCAGAAAGCGAGCGAGCGCTCTTCGTTGACCACTGCGGACGAGTCTCGTCAGCCTTGAAATCCTCGTACACCCCAAGCACTCGAAACGCACTGAAGGTGACCGAAGTCGATAGGATACCGTGCTGAAGGATGACCGGGTGTCCGCGCTTCTCGTGCTTCTTCGATGTGAGGTGATGCAGGCGGAGGATGAAGCCATCCTCGGTCTCGACGTCGATGTCCTCGCCTGCAACGGTCGAAAAGTCAGCTCGTCGTCGACCGCCAGGAGAGAATGAAGCGCTCACAGTCATAGCCCCAGTAGTTGGCGTAGTAAGCCGCGCGCGTCGAGAACCGCTCGCCCGTAATACGCTCCTCGTACTCCTTCTCGACCTTTGCGCGGGGCGGAGACTTGTGCAGCGGGTTCAGCTTGTTCGTGACGTAGACAACAAGCGACATGATCACGATCATGTTGAACGCGAGGGTCGTGCCAATGAACGACCCGATCTGGAACCCAGTCAACCAGCAGCGCTCGTAGAACGTCAAGGTGCGGTAAGCGGGACGCGGCGGGACGTCGTTCACAAAGTTGGTGTCGGCCGGGTCAAAGCCGCGGTCATCCGTCTTGGAGAAGAAGTCCGGCTGCTGACGACCCTGCGGCTCGTAGCTGTATCGGTCCTCGGCGGTGTATGCTTGGGAGAAGGCTGACTGTCGGCCGCCGCGAGAACCGCCGCTGCAGGAGGGCGAGAAGGCGAGAGTAAGCCTGTGGTCGACAAAGCTGGTCGGAAGGCCTTGCCAGCGTTACAAAACGCCAGTTGCTCGGCACCTGCAACAACTTGCGTGTGCCAGCGAGACGAGGCGGCGCTTCGAAGAGGAAAGAGCCTTACTAGTAGGCATCGTCTTCAGGCTGGCCGTACGCGCGTCCGACGTCTCCCCGCTCGTTCTCCGCGTAGTTGTGCAGGTCGCTCACGGGAGGTGCGCCGAATGCAGATGTGCCGCCGACGTACTGCGACCGAGGAAAGAGCAAAGTCAGGGAAAACGATACACGACCAAGCGGGTCACGGTAGAACGGGCGAGGCTGGCTCATTTTCCCTGTGCGGGAGGACGTACACCTTCTTCCGGTCCCTCTTTCTCCTTGACCCGCCAGTCTCCAACGAGAGTTCCCAGTGGCCGGTCGTGGTTGTCCTGGGCGGCCCTCTCCAGGTCCTTTGTCGTCATGTCCGCCCAATTCTTCTCGCCGGGCTCGCCACGAGTGTTCCCGCCATACTCGTGTTCGCTGTAACAGGTCGCACGACTGGTCAACTCGAATTGGACGGCAAACAGGCCATCCGAGTGGGGCGAAAAGGTCGGCGACAACGCGAGACGCACGCAGAGGGGTGGTCGGACCGGTCGACGTGGGTCGGCTGACGACTGTAGTCCTTGTAGTTGTCGCCCATCGTAGCGGCGCGTCGCAGAGGATGCTGTGGGACGAGGAAGAGAGAGCGAGAAGTCGGAGTCCGGCAAGTTCGCCCTGCGCGCGGCGACTTGACCCCTTCGATCGCTTCATGAGCTCCATTTGGAGCGCTGCGTTCCTTGCGGGCCGTCCAAATCGGCCCGGATCAGAATCTCCTGGCTGGCAGGAGGGAGAACAGGCCGAAGCAGACCATCCAGCCATTCAGCACCCGTGATAGGAAGTCGTTCAGATAGAGCAGGCATGAAGCAGCGTCGCGCTGGAGCCTTGCAAGTCGACTGGGCAATCCGACCAGCGACAAGCGAAGGTCGCAGTGAACCCGTTTGACAGCAAGCACCCTCGATATTCCTACAAGTCCTCCGATGCCCTGGTCAGCACATCTTTGCTCTTGTCAGCCAGCACCTCGACGAAGCCTGTCGGCTCGCCCGTCTTCCACCTTCCGACGAGAGCAACGATGCCGATGCAAAAGATGAGGACACTGAGATCGTTCAGGAGGGTCGAGAAGATGTCGAGGTAGCGCACGCCTGCTTGGATGGCGACGGCGAGCTGAGGAGAGAATTGGGAGAGCATGGGGAGGAGCGAGTTGATGATGCCGGGCGGGGCGGGGCGGTTCTGCCGGCGAAGCAGACGGGTCAACTCGCGGCCGGCGTGACAAGAGACCTGGAACGCACACGAAGAAGGAAGAGTCGGGTCGTCTGCAGCACGAGCTCGACGCTGACGAACATCCACAAGAGAGGCTGGAGTCGCGGTGTCAACGACGGGTGACGCTTCTGGGGTACAAGCCCGCACGTACCACTTCTGCGAGACCATTGAGACCGATCGCGTCCGCAACGATGCCCGCCTCGCGAGGTTTCCGGCTGATAAGTGCGCCCCAGGACGCCCAGTCGATTCCGTCTCGTGCGCCAGTCCAGCCGTACTCCACCAATCGCTTCGCCGGCTCGTACACGGCAACAACGTACGCCGCTAGACCGACCATGGCGAAGAGGTGTAGGGCAGGAAAGATGCGGTCGAGGAAAGTCTTTGGCGCAGGAGGGAAGGGCGACACTGGCGGACCCTGCATGAACGGGCTCGCTCCCGCTGCCGGTCCTGCGCCTACTCCTCCCGCTCCAGCTTGAGCTCCTCCTGCGCCAGCCATCATCTGCGAGAGCATCTGCGCAAACATGTCGTCTCCTCCCGCTCCTGCTGCCGCGAAGGGATTCTCCGCTCCAGCACCAGGAAAGCCAGCTCCTGCGGGTCCGGTCCCTCCAAACAATGCCAACGGAGATTGTGCCGCGAGGTCCACCTCGGCAGGATCGTCGTCCTGGTTGACATCAGCGAGAGTAGATGGGGGCGGTGGGTTGACGTTGGCAGGTCGAGGAGCGATGCCGCCGACGGCTATGAGCATGCGAGAGAGTCAGCAGGGGTCTGAAACAGCAGACGAATCCTACGCACAGTCCGATACGACCCGTCCCTCGCCCTTTGCGGCACCCGTCAACTTGTCGAGGCGCTCCTTGCCCCTGGCGAGCAGCTTGGCCTGGCGTGCAGCGGCGCGCTGTGCAGCAGGTGAGAGCGTTTCGGAAGACATCGTAGCCGTTCCAGCAAGGCAGACGGAGGCTTGTGCAAGTCTGACGAACGGGAGAGGGTAAGAGGCGCGCGAAGGAGGTGAATCCACGACGACGACGTGTATCTTTCCGGCTGCTGACGACGCAGGACGCTCAAAGATATCGCAACGTATGCCAGCAGTAGTGCGGGACAGCCCAAGCGACGGAGACGAGAGGTAGAATTACAACACGACCTCGTCTCCCTGCTTGTACGGGTGAATGAGCAGTTCGCTGAACCTGCGCCGAGGTAGAACCTAGTCAGCATGATGCGGACTAGGGATCACGGGCGGACGCCACTTCTTGAGAGCCTCCGTTCCGCGCACTTCCTGGCTGAGGAGCGGCATCCGCACAATGTGGAAGTCCTGCAAGGGGCGCAAGGAGCTAGTCAGATGCCGCAGTGCTGTGAGATATCGGGAGCGCTGGCGCACCTCGGCGTAGAGCTCATACGCCTCCTTGAGGTACTTCTGCTGCTGCTTCCATCGAACCTGGCAGTGCTTGCAGCTCGAGTCTGTGCGACGCAGCGATTAGTACATGGAGCTGACGCGAGTACAGCCGTACGCACTCTCTTCGGGGTAGAGAAGCTGGTTGACAACGATGGCATGAACGTCGATCTGGTACTGCGTGAGCTCCTGGATGAGGCGCTCCGTCTCGTACAGCGACAGGAACTCCGAGACTACAACGACAAGTGTCAGCACTGAGTTCTCCAGGGTATGATCGGATGAACGCACTCATAACGGGAATGAAGGTGGTGAGGTCCTGGCAGAGGGGCGAAAGTCAGCTTCGTGCCGGTCCAGCGGGTTTCAAAGGGGTTACGGGATTCTTGAACTGTGCGTTGACCTCCGTGACGACTGTCCGCATGCTCTCCAACTTCTCAAACATCTCGCTCGTATTGAGCCCGCCGCCCATCATCGCGCCAATCTGCGGGCGAGATTGTCAGCCTCTTGTCAGCAGGCTCGCTTGCAGAGGAGCCCACCTGGTTCAGCATCGGCCCAAAGCGACCCGAAAGCCCACTCAGCTTCGCGAGGGCCTTTTCCAGAACCGAAGGGAAGGAGAGGAAGCGAAGGGTGTGGCCAGTCGGCGCGGTGTCGAAGACGATGACCGAAAACTCCATGGATTTGACATGCCTGTAGAGAGTTTGATGAGTCCGGGTCGGCGTCAGAGGAGAGCGAACGCACTTCATGACCTCGGCAAAGCCCATGGCCTCGTCAATACCGGGAATTGCAAAAGCCAAGTCCTGCATCATGCCGTTCATGCCGCTGTCATCGCCTGCAAAGGTCAAGGCGTTATTAGCCCCTGTGTGATCGGGGCAAGCACGTGGGACTCACCGGATTCGACCATGTCCTGCATAGAAGCGCTCGGATCGATCTCCATCGCGTACAAGTTCGTGAACCCGTTGACCTTGCTCGCCTCCTTGCCAAACTTCTGCGAGAATGCGTCGGAGAGGTTGTGCGCGGGGTCGGTGGAGCTGGGGATTCAAGGCGGGTCAGGCGTGGGGAAGGGTGGCCCGAACGAAGGAGGAAAGGCGTACATGAGGAGTACCGATTCGCGGACAGCAGCGAGCCTTACGGCAAGCGAGCAGGAAGTTGTTGTCTTCCCCACGCCACCCTTGCCGCCGACAAAGATCCATTTGAGCGAATCTGCGAGGAGAGGAAGGCGGAAGAGAAGGAGCGAGGGCAAAGGCTTCGAGGGACGGCAAACGAGGCGCGGTAGGGTCACAGTGTGGTTTGAGCGGCGGTGAAGTATTCATGTGAGAGTCGGGCAGGGTAGCGGAGTTATCCAGCGAGAGGAACAGGGTCAGGAGGGATGGTCGGCGAGGTCGAGGGGGTAGAAACATCTCATCAGCGCCGCTCCTTCGTAGCACAGTGGGCTCACTCGCACCCTGATCAAGGATGTTCTGCAACGAAGGCTCGAGCGAGTCGCCCTCGGGCTCGGCGCAGATGTACGCAGTCGACATATCGAGGGGAGAGATGAGGTCGAGATGAGACGGAGAATGGGATGGGCGGCTCGTTGGAGAGGTCTGGAAGTGAGAAGAGCTGTCTGGAAGTCGAAACAACAAGCAGCAAGACCAGCTGAATGGAAGAGTAGGGAGAGGGACAGCCCCCACCGTCACAATGGCTGAATACAAACTCCTTCTATACCTTCTAACCTCAAACCTTCTCTCTCGTTCTATTTTGCGCGAGCTGGAGTACAACCTTGTACTGCAACTGCACTGCGAGACGGGAAGAGGTACGACACTGCGTGGGGGATGCGTAACACGGCGAGGAACCCACCTGAAGAACCTTAGGACGACAACCGGGTGCGACAGAAGGAATGCGATATATGGAAACACGTAGAGGGTGTGAATGCGAGGATGGAGGTCTAGGAGGTCTTGACGACCGAGGGCGCGAGGATGCACTGGGCGAGGGGGTCGTTCGCCCGCGCGTCAACCACGACGTGCGCCTTCTCGATCGCCTCAGGTATGCCACCGTCGTCCACACGCGCGCCGACAGCGTCCTCATCGACCTCAGCGGATGACGAAGCCGGCGTCTCGTCGCCCGAGTAGAAGAGCGAGTCACGCGATTGGGATGACATGGACGACATCCAGGATTCGCTCTCGGCGAGCGAGGCGGATGAGTAGCGCGGTACGAGTCGGTGAGAGTCGTCGACTGCTAGAGTGGTCGGAGCGGATGCGGAGTGTGTGGAGGCGAGGACGAGGTTGGACGAGCGGCGAGAACGGGAGAGCGGTGGCCGTACAGGCGAGTCGCGGTCGCCTACGGTGATGCTCGAGGCGGCAGAAAAGACGGCAGGCGTGGTCGTCCCGCTCGAGGGCGGAAGCGACTCGTGCGAGACGGCCTTGGCGAGTTGCTGCGAAGACCGCTTCGAGACAAGCGAACGCCGCTTGTCGGGCGTCTCCGGCTGCTCAAAGATACTGTCGAGATTGGGCGTCGACGGCGACGAGCTGAGGCTTGGGTCGGTGAGGGAAGGCGAGGCGACCGGTGCGGTAGTCGGGAAGATGTCTGCCGACTGCGCCCTTTCGACCTGCGGCCTGGAAAATGGTCGTCCGAGTACTTCAAAGCTCCGCGTCTCCCCAGCCTCTCCATAATCGAGCATCTCCCACCCAACGGGCGAGTCGAGGCTCGTCGCGCTTGAAGCGCGCGACTCGCTCCCTCGCTTGCCCCTCCCAAGCTTGATCGCCTTGCTCCACATACCATTCGACGAGGTCGACCCGCACGGCGAAGGCGGCGCAGCTATGCTCCATCGACCAGTTCGCGGCGCGCGAGGAGACAGGCGTGCTCGCTCGTTGTCGGCGTAGTACGAGCTGTCGGCTGAGGAGATGGTCGAGCCCCTCTTCTTCGTCTCTAGAGGCGGGAGCGTTGCGCGACGTGCGGAAGAGGGGAAGGCGCTTACGGGAGAAGATGGGCGAGGCGGAGGCGACATGGCTTCTGCCTCGTCGGGTTCGTAGGCAAGTGGCGAGGTGACGAATGACGCAATGGTCGAGCGTCCACTTGAGCGACGCGGCGTCGATGGTCGACCCACCGCCGCCGAAGGCTGCAAGCTCAAGACGTCCTTCGCCGCCTCCTCGAAGTCAAGCAGTTCGGGGTGCGGCGGGTCGTTGAAAGGACGCAAAAGATAGTCGTCATCCGTCCGCACCATGATCCTCGATGGCGCCTGTTTGCGCAGCTTGCGCGCCCCTCGTTTCTCCTTGACCGTCTCGTGGCGCGAGAGCGAGAGGGAATCTCGCGCAACGGAGTGCCTCCATTCGCTCGAGCTGTCGATCGACGAGTGAGGCGGAGTTGAGGTCGCGCTCTCAGAAAGAGGTATTTCACTTGCGCTCTTGGCACGATGTGTTGGACGAGGACGGGCAGTAGCCTTGCGAACAAGGTAGAACGGATTCAGGCGGGGTGCGATAGAAGGACTGGCGAGAGGCGGGCCGTTCTGAGGCTGAGGTACGGGGAGGACAGCAAGGGAGTGACGCTTGCGGGGCTCGTAGGCGCGGTTGATCTGTCGAGACAAGGCGGTCGAGTCGCAAGCTGGCGAGAAGGCGATTTGGG
Source organism: Rhodotorula sp. ZM1 (assembly GCA_009806315.1). Lineage (NCBI taxonomy): Eukaryota > Fungi > Basidiomycota > Microbotryomycetes > Sporidiobolales > Sporidiobolaceae > Rhodotorula > Rhodotorula sp. ZM1. The sequence goes on along the minus strand of QYSD01000063.1, from coordinate 33,445 downwards.
GCAGAGGGGTTGTCGGAGCGGGTGACGGGTTCCTGAGGCGGTACTCCGCAAGCAGCCTAGAAGAATGCGTGTGGTCAAACAAGCCAAAATCCTGGACGAAACAGACCAGGGTGTCAGTTCGAAGGGGCGAATTGAGCGAAGAGGAACGAGGAGCCGGTGAGCGCACCTCAAGCTCGTCGTAAGTCGGGATACGGTCGTTCAGCGACTCCAGCATCTCCCTGAACGTAGGTCCCCTGTCCTTCTCTCCCACCGGCCAGTCGAATTCGTCCCCCTCATCGCCTGGTTCAGCGACGAGAACTGGTTCCAGCCCGCCCTCCTCCCCGCGCTCTTCCCGCTGTTCGTGAATCATCAAGACCTCCTGGGTGACCGTATGAGCCTCTGACATCTCGCTAGACGCGTCGAGCACTGTGCAACGCCTGTCGAGAAGCGAGAGTCCGGCAAGGTGTGAATACCGTCGACGCGTTTTCCGAGCGATGCGAGCTGTCTAGGTGTTCGTGGGCGTGGCTGTAGGTCGTGACGGTCGTCAAGACGCGATCTGTCAATGCTGGCGGTCTGCAACACGGCAGGAAGGACGCCGCGACGGGCGTTGATCGACTCTGGAGACGAGGTGCTCGTCGAAGTCGGTGAACGGCAGTGTCGTGAAAAGCGTGTGGGCAGTCTGAGCAAGCGGCGTAAGTCTTGTCGAAGGAGCGGCAACACAGATGAGGGGCAGACGAGCGACACAAGAAGAGCGAGAAAGAGGGTGCTTCCGCTCGACCTTCCTCGCAGGGCAACGACCGCGGGGCCACGCCGGATTGATCTCCGCCGCTCATTTCCCAGCCACGCTAGCCGGCGCAGCCTTCCGGGTGAGGCGCGAACGGAGGGAAGGCGAGCGGGCGAAAGTGTCCATTGCGCAAGGCGGCACGAATACAGACTCGGGGGAAGGAGCGAAGGGTAAGGGAATCTATGCTGTGAGATAGGCGAAGGAGCCGATAGAGTGACGACAGAGGAGATACGTGGCATCTCCGACAAAAACGGTCCCGAGGACGGAAGACGGCGTGCGGCTGGGTGCCCCTGTTTCACGCCTTGTAAGACATGGCCCGCTTCACGCGCTGGCGAGTTCTAGCCGTCGCCGTCGCCGATGCTGAGCCGCTCGTGACGGTCGCCGTAGCCGTCAAAACCTCACCCTTGGCGGACGAGCGCGCAGACTGCTCGGCGGTCCACGCGGGGACGCTCGTTGTCGCGTACGGAGCGACGTTTGAAGGTGCCGCGCCGCACGAGGACGAGAGGTCGGAGCCGATGCCGGCGAGGTAGGCTTCGGCGGCGGATTGGGTCGTCGTGCCGTTGAGGCCAAAGTCCGACGCCTTGGGGATTGTTGCCGAGTTGTTCTTCAGGAGCGTGACTGGGAGAGCGAATAGCGCGTTAACGTCACGGACACGACAGCGAATGTTCGAGGGATACGCACCAAACGAGTACTGTAAGGCGAGCGAGGAAAGCGGAAGTCAGCTCGAATTCGTCGCGCGAAGAGGCTCGGGGAATGCACCTGGCTGTAGTCAAGACCGTTAGCGAGGTCCTGCTGGCTCGTCTCGAGCCTCCAGCTCCAGTAGTGACCGCCGGCGCTGTGAGAGGGAACAAAGCGAGAAGGCAGAGGAAAGGGGACAGTCAGTTTCATTTCGTAGGCGACTACTCGCACACGACCTTTGTGGTGCAGTATGCACATGAGGAATGTCACAAGTGCATGCAAGCGGGCCACGGGAAGCGCCGGACGCGCGGAAAGACGGAGGAGGGCGATCTGAAGGTCGCAACTCACCTCCAGGTCCAAGTCGCGAGTTGCTGCTCGTAGAACTGCTTCTCAAACGCCTGGTCTTTGACCCCAGTGTATAGCGACCACTCGTCGACGCAGACGGGAATAGGATACTGCAAAAGCGAAATCGGGAAGGTCAGCTTGGTCGAGGGGGACCAGGTCCGCCGAAACGTCACGCACATTGAGGTATCGCTGTCCCGCCGCACAGACTTGCGCCAGAATGTTTGCAGCGTTGTTCTGAGGCGGGAAGTTGCCGGGGTAAGGGTGGTCGACCATGACCATCGAGGGCGGGACGGTTGCGTGCTGGGCGGCAAAGTTCTGCCAGTAGCTAAGGTTCGTGTAGCCATTGTGGAGGAAGGTCGCAACGGGCCAAGCGGACTTTTGGATCGTGGCGTAGCTGCGCTCGTAGCTGCGTGGCGATACGGGGTCAGCAGAATACGAGGTTAGCAGAAGAGAGTCGAAGAGAGTGAAGCGGGACGGACTAGTGCTGCAGCTGCTGGAGCTGGGCATCGGTGTACGGACGGGGCTCGTTGATGACTTCGATCCCGGTGACGACCGAGCGGTACGGCGACTTGGCGACCCAATCGGTGATAGCCGTGACCATCTGGTCGGACCTGACCTGGTCAGGCGTCTCGGAGCTCGCGGACGATCCGAACCACGACGGGGTGGTCGTGATGTGTCCGGATGACTCTTCGCCGTTCTGACTACCGGGGAGACCGTGGCAGTCGAGGATCGCGTACATTCCGCGTGCATGTGCGTAGCCGAGGATCCGCTCGATCTGCGACTGGTACAGCGCTTGGTCGTTGAGGTAGGGCTCGTTGCCTTGGGTCGGGATGAACGCCCAAAAGCCGAACGGAATGCGGAGCTGGTTGATGCCCTGCTCGCCAACGTGACGGTCAGCGCGATCCTCAAGAACGCTTTCCTCCAACGCACGTATTCAAACATGGTCTGGATATCGTCCTCGGTGACCCAGGTGTTGAAGTGTTCCGTCAACGCGGCCCTTGCGCCATCCTGTCCGAGGACTTGGCAGAATCCCCACTCATCCATCGTCGTCGCGCCCGCGCCGGGCTTGACGGCGTTGACTGTGTTGTTGAACCAGTCGGGGGCCATCCACTTCTCGATGATGAGCCAGTTGCCTGCGACGAACATCAAAAGGTCAGGACGGAGGAAGGAAGCGAGACGCTCGCTACGCACCGAGGCACATCCCGATCGACTTGTTCTGTCCCCACGACCAGGGCGGCAAGTCGACGACCTGGAACGTAGGACCTGCAGGCGTCGACGTCGCGGCCGCGCTCGAGCTGGTCAGTGTCGCGCCCGTCATGGCCGGCTGGCTGGCGGAAGTAGAGGCCGACGAGACGATGCCGGCTTGACCGTCATTCGCACTTTTGACGCTGTTGTTCTTGTTGTCTTTCGCTGCTCGCGAGCCCAACACGCCACCTAGCACGGCACCGAGGATCACAATAATCGCGACGAGGGCCGCGACGACCCAGATCCAAGTCCTGCGCCCGCGTCCGCCCTTGTGGCCCGCCGCAGACATGGCAAAGGAAGAACGAGCGTGTGGCTTTTCGCCTGGATGAGCGAGGTACGCATTCGATGCGTCGGGCGGGTAGCTGTGCGCGTCGCAAACGAGGGTTGGTGATTGCGCGACGACAGGGAGGTGCGTGCTCGGACGGCGAGAGGTTCGGGAAAGACTCACTCGTGCTGTGTTGCACCGTAGGGATTCGGCATCGTCGCTCGCCTGGGATATTGGGAGCGGTTGCCGGAAAGGGACGCGCGCGTTCGAGGGTGTGGAGGCGGGCGGCGGCAAGTGCGGGGCGTGCTGGGGGCGTACTGGGCTCAAGTGCTGATCCGTACGAGTCCTGTCAAGCACAGCAAGGCAGCAGAGAGTGTAGCGAACGAGATGGCAAAGGGAGACGAGCTGCAAGCGAAGCAAGCCCAAACTCTCGCACGACGCATTCCACCAGGCGCGAATCCACGCTGTCGAGACTGCTGTACACACTAGGGATTGCAAGGGAGAGAACCGAACAAAAGGGATACCGCGTCGGGAGAAAAGGGACACGAGGAAGAAGGGAGAAGTGGACGTGGGCAGAGGGGAGCGATGCACGCTGAGTCGACGGCGTGACTAGCGAGGCTGAAGGCGGCAAGGAAGCAGTCGTGAAGAAGGAATGCCGAGTCGCAGAGAGAGGTATATGGAGAGCCAGTCGAATCGAGGCGAGGAAGGCGGGCCCGGTCGAAAGAGGCGAGTCGAAGCGCGCGCGCTCAGCAGCATCCGCTCTTGTTCTCCGTGTTACCCTGACCGCTTCCAAGCCCGACGCTGTTCGAGCCTGCCGACCCCGCCGCTGCGCCACCTGCGCCCGCTGCGCCCGTCGCCGTGTCGAGCAAGCGCGACTTGATGTCGCTGTTGGATCCATCCGAGATCAGTCTTTGCAGAGCATGGAGTGTTAGGGAAGGGAGAAGGGGACACACCTCGCCAGCGCGAAAAAGGCCTGCTCGACATTGATGTTACTCTTCGCCGACGTTTCGAGGAAGCGCAAGCCGAGCTCGTCTGCGAGTTCCTGCCCTTGTTGCTCCGAGATGACCTATCAAGACGCGTGCATCGTCAGTCTTGCTAACTTGTGCGACCCGATAATGGGGCTGCAAGTTGCTGGCGTAACACCCCATGGCGGAGCGAGCCAGGACACGCAACAACAGCCGCAGAACACACCTTCTTGTCCGTCCAGTCGCACTTGTTACCAATCAGTATTTTGTTGACGCCTTCAGACGCATGCTGCTCGACGTTCTGGTGCCACGTCCGGATGTCTGCGGGACGAGAAGCGTGAGTGAGTGGATCCGATAGCCTCTGTAGAGCTCCTCAGCAGCCCCCGAGGTCGCAGCGAGAACCGTCGAAAGCGAGAATTGCCGACCCACTGTTGAAGCTCCGTTCGTCGGTAACGTCGTACACGAGGAGGATACCCATCGCGCCGCGATAGTACGCCGTCGTGATCGTGCGGAACCGTTCCTGACCCGCCGTGTCCCACTGTACACCGGCACAAATCACAACTCATGAGCGCCGGCTCAGCCGAGCAAGGTAGGCAAGCGACCCGGACGCACAATCTGCAACTTGATCCGCTTCCCCTCGAGCTCGATCGTGCGAATCTTGAAGTCGATACCGATGGTGGTGATGAAACTGGGCGTCCAGGCGTCGTCGCAGAATCGCAGGAGGAGGCAAGACTTGCCGACGCCTGTTTTGGGGTATATCGAAGAGCCGGATGAGGGAGAGGTGCGAGTCGCGAAGGTTTGACGTGAGGGAGCGCGGCGGGACCAGGTGGTCAAGAGTTCATGCGAGCAATGAGACGGTCAGCGCAGGTTCCCGGGTCGACACACGGGAGCGGGAGCAACGCCGAAGGCCAGTGGCTTGAGAGCTGTAAAACGGTGTGGTCTCGCAGCGCTCGAAGGACCAGATGCACGCACCAGAGTCGCCAATGAGCAACATCTGCGAGAGGAACGCATCTCGTCAATTCAGCTGCTTGGTAGAGTGCAGAGGAGAGAGGTGCCGCCGCCGATGCGATGAGAGTTGACGGTGGAGGGTCTCCCGTGTCGCCCTACCGCTCGCTCGGCTTTGTGAGTCAGCAACGCACCTTCGCCAGCATGTCGTAGCTTTGTTGAGGTGCCGGCATTGTGTCCTGAGCGGTGTCGCGGGTGTGTGATCGAGTGGGGAGGCGAGGAGGTGACGTTCAACGGCGGGAGAAGCGGGTTGCGCCGGTGCTTTGACGCGAGCTAGCAGAATCACTTGGCAGGCAGCTCGATCCAGTCAAGCGAGTGCGGGCGTGTGACCGGTGGTGGACGAGTGCGACGCTCGCCCGCTCGTAGGAGACAACTCCTCGACCGCGCTCGTTGGACGTCAAGTCGAATTCAAGAACAATGTTACACGCTAGTCCGTCCCTTCAGCGTGCCCAAGAAAAAGTGCGAGCCGTGTAGCGGGAGTCGTGTCTCGTCTCGCCTCATTTCTCTCCCCGACCAACCGCTCAGTCTTCACTTGCTGGCTTGAATCACGCTCGATAGGCTCTATCATACCCACTTGACGCTGCACACGAAGCGGCGTCTCGCCCTGCCGCCTCACACGCACGCACTCGCCCGTCCCCCCCGCACAACGTCCAGCTCTCGCCCGCCATCGCCTGCGACGAATTGTACGCGCGCTAGAACCGAGCGAGGGTGACAGGAGGAGGATGCCGCTCGACCTGTCGCATCCGCGCACGCTGCTCCCGCTCGCCGCGTCCTCCGCCTCGACCCCGGGCGGGATCGTTTCCGCCGGCAGCAAGGGCATAAAAGGGCATGCGGGATCTGGGCCGGGAGGCACTGGGACGACGAGGCAGGCGATTCACCTGAAGCTCACGGAGGAGGTCCTCGTCCAGCTCGTCGAACTCGCCAAGAAGGCGGGTTCGGATGCAGGTGGTGCTTGGGGGCTCAAGGGCGCTCTCAAGGTCAACTTGGGCGCAAACCCGGTGCGCCGAATCCTTCTGAATCGCTACTGGCCGTCCCAGGATTGACCCTGAACATCCGCGCAGGTGCTCGTGATCGGCGGCATCTCGCACGCGCTCAACATGCACCCCGAAGCGCCCGACACCGAGCTAGTCCGGCTCTCCTCGGCCTCGAGGCAGCTCGAACCTGTCGCGACCATTATGCAGAGGGGCTCGGTGAAGCATGGGCTGGCAGACTTGGAGAAGGCGGGTCAGAGGGCGCGTGAAAACCGCGAGCAGGCAGAGAAGGAGAAGGAGGGCAGGCGGTGCGTTGCCGTCTCGCGTGCTCGCTGAACTTCCTCGGATGCTCACTCGGATGCGCTTCAGAGCCGTCCTCCTGGACTCGGCACCGTTGACCTCGAAGAACCGCTCCGCCTCGCACTCCCGCCTCCTTCCCTCGACCTCGTCCCGTCCTCGTACACCTCTCCCTTCCTCTGCCCCCGCCTCTCGCACAGCTTCTCCCTCCTCGACCCCGCGCCAGCCCTCTCGACTCAATGCCGTTCCTCCCAAACCGCCGCATCTGCCCGGTCCGGTGCCAAGCAGCACCTTCCGTATCGGCAAAGGTACCGTCCCGAGCAGCATCGCCTTAAGTCGAAGCAGCAGCTCTTCGTCTTCCGGCGCTTCCGTCAGCCTCGCTTCGATCGCCAATGGTACCGCACCTTCGCCTCCTCGACCCGCCGCTTCGACTTCCGCCTCGACAAGTCTTCCCCTTCCGCCTTCGCCGCAACGACAGACGTCGGCGTCTTCGACCGCTTCGAGCTCGTCTAGCGAAGTCAGCTTGCTGCAGAAGACGATTGCTTCGGGCGCGAGCGCGACCAGCCCCGAGTCGCTTCCGCTTGCCGAAACGGCCGCGAAAGCGGACAAGGGCAAGTCCGCTACGACAGAAGAGCCGGAGACAAGGATTGAGGAGAAGCCCGCTGCGCAGGTACGAGCTGGAGGAGGTGGAGTCTTGAAGGGCAAGGAGTCGCTGCGGCGAGAAGAGCGGGCCAAGGAACGCTCGTCGGCCGGCGATGGGAGGCCTTCTGCTGCACCGACTAGGTCGGCGTCGGCGAAGCGTGCATCGGGTGGGGCGGGGGCGAAGGTCCAGCCGGACGACTCGGAGGATGAGGTTGTGCGGCGGGACAAGAAGAAGCGGCGGTTGCTCGATGACGAGGATGTCGGGACGTCGAGCAGTCGTGCGTCGTCGGTTGCGCGCTCGGTCAAGGGGCCGAGGAATGGCCGCGAGAGGGAGGCGTCGGAACGAGGGAGCGGCAGCGAGCCGGTCAAGGTGAAGAAGGTGGACAAGGATCGCCGACGACAGCGCGACGACACGTCGCCGCCACGAAGCAACGGCACGAAGAAGAAGAAACGACAAAAGGTTGTCACCGAGCGATGGTACTCGTCCTCTTCCTCGGAGGAGGGAGAGTCGGCGAAACCGCTCGCGCGCAAGACTTCACACGAGGCGGTCAAGCCTCGGGCGTCGTCTACTTCACCACCTCTCGCCAACGCCTCTCCCTTGCGCCAAGTCACGACGCTCCCCGCGCAATCTCGCAAACTCGCGCCTGTCCCGTCTCTCCCGCCGATCTCGGTCACCTCGGCCGCGTCATTCGCTTCGTCCCGCCTCTCCTTCCTTGAAACATACGCCTCATACGCCGTCCTCCATTCGAAACTGCTCGACGAGCGGTGTCGACTAGAGCGCGGGGAGCAGGGCACACTGGGCGGGCCAGATCAGGTCCTCAAACTTGTCGAGCAGGTCGGGCGGACAAAGGCTCAGCTCGAGGCGCTCAAGGAGGGCATACGGATATGGAGCGAGGGGCAGAAGAAGGCGGGCGGGGCGACGGGCTGACCCTCGAGTTCTCGAGGTGTCTCTCCTTTCGGTCTGTGAGCTTGCTCTGCGTTGTATCGCTGTCGTTCACTTCCTTGTTGCTATTCTCCCTTTGCATCGACAATCGTTTTCATGGTTGAGGAAACTGCCTGAGTGAACGAGGAGAGCTCGCTTGAGACGTTCCTCTGCGCCTCGCTCCTTCCGCGCCCTCGTCAAGCAGAGAGTATGACGATGCTGCATTGCGGCCCAGGGGAGGTGAGAGGATGATGGGGCAGAAGTCTAGATCTGCGAAAGGGCGGAAAAATCGACAGCTGGACGTGGCGCGTGGAGAGGAAGGAAGAACGACAAGAGGTACGGCGAGAGCGAGCGAAGACGATGGAGCGGGGGGAGGGGAGATGTCCCTTTTGCGAGCTAGAGGCTTCTGGAGTCGACTGTGACGGACCATTCGGAGGGGATCTCGCCGGTTTGGCGGCCGACGATTTCGCGAAGCATGACGCGGGCAATGTCGCCGACTGTAGAAGTACCTCGTCAACAACGACTGTGCGCGGTGAGGAGCAGCGGGAAGACACACGACCGTCCGAGCCGACAGGAACCTTGATGAGGCGGTCTTCGTAGCCGATGCCGTCAATGGGCGAGACGATGGCGGCCTGGATCTCGGACAACCTCATCAGCGCGTGGTGTGAGAGGCACTGAGCGAGGGAGACTGACCGTGCCGGAACCGAACATTTCGAGGAGGGTACCCTCCTTCTCGGCCTTGACGACGTCGCTCACTGTTTCTCCCCATCTGATCAGCCGTATCTTGTCGCCAGTAGGAAGGTGAACGCACTGGTGATGTTGCGCTCGGAAACGGTGAGGTTGTCGGGCAACCCCTCGAGCTTCTTCTTGCCCGAGGCGTGGTCGCGAAGGAGGGAGAGAATCGAGTCGCGGGTGACGCCGGGGAGGATCATGTCGTCGAGAGGCGGTGTGACGATCTCAACACCTGCTCACAGCGTGCAAGGGAAGGCCACGGGAGGAAACGATCGTTAGTCTGAGCGAAGAAAGAAAAAGAAAAAAAAGCCGAAAACGCACTGGGAGAGGACGATGAAGGGGAGGACAGGGAGAGGAAAAGATTCATCGTTCCTACTTCAGTCAGGCGATGCTCGGGGCCAAACAGCCACAGAATCTGCTGGTATCCCAACGCCGCCGCCTGTTGCTGAGGAACTACGCCGGCGGCATAGTTCGAACCGAGCTTGTACCCTCCCGTTCCGCCCGGCCACGCGCGCACGTCTTTCGTGGTCGCGTAGAGCTTGACGGGCTTGAAGCCAGTTGAGTAGTAGGGGCCGACGGGGGAGCAGCTGCGCAGGAAGTCGGGGTCAGCTTCAGGCAACGTGCAGCAGCTCCCGCGGGTGGCCAACCGTCCGCGAGGGTTGGAAGAGGGCTCAACTGACATGACAAAGAGAAGAACGTCGGTAGATGCGCCCACCCCAAGTCCAGCCTGAGTTCCAATCATGGTCGGGCGGATGTCTGTCCTCCCGAGCTCGTCAGCACGCGCTTCTTCACCCTGCTGGCGAAGAATGGGACTCACAAAGGGAGGTTCCAGGCTCGGTAGGGACCCAGGCAGAGTCGATCTCGACGAGCTTCTTGATGAGCGTCGTGAGGTGTTCGCCAGTAAAAGTCTGGTTCGTTCGCGCGGGGTCAGTCCCGCTCAGGTTCTGTGAGAAAGGGCATCTCGCGCACGGGGAAAGCGAGACGACCTGCAGAGCGGTTCATGCGCTCCATGTTCTGCTCGACCGCAAACAAACAATCAGTCCCCTTGTGCAATACAAAACCATCTCAGCCGCGCACCTTGTCAGGCCTGAACAACCTCGGCACGCCATCCTTCCCCTTGTACGCCTTGAGTCCCTCAAACAATGTCGGGGCATAATGGAGGACCGTCGAAGACGGGTCGAGCTGCAGAGGCCCGTAAGGCTGGATCTTGGGTGCTCCCCAGCCTTTTTGAGAGTTCCACGGGATGCAGAGCACTGCGCGCGGTCATCGAGGGTCAGTGAGAGCTTGTGGGAGGGAAGGGAGGAGGGAGGAGCGGACTGTGGTCGGTAAAGGTGCGGCCGAAGACGAGTTGCGACGCCGGGGGGATCGTCTTGGGCGACTTGGTCTTCTCGATCACGAGCTGCGACGGCTGTGGGTGCGTCGGAAAGTAGGTCAGTCTACACTTTTGCATTCGATTTCGCGGCCGGAGTGGCCCGCAGAGCGATACCATCGCTTCCTCCCGCTGCTTAAAGCCGTCGAGAGCGATCTCTCGCCCTTCCTTGCTTCTCGACGCGCATCATGCTTCCGTCCATACCCCTTTCCCCATCCCCCTCACTACACCTCGTTCCCGCATTCCTCAACCCACGTCCCCTCGCTCAACTTTGACACGGCATCCCTCCCCCCCCCCCCCCACTCCTCGCCTCGCTCACGTCTTTTTTGAAAGAGAGACTCACATCGATATCCGCCTTCCGCGTCACCTCCCCCGTGAATCCGTCCACACTCCCAGGTGCCGCGCTTCCCACAGCCGGTGCAGCAGACGCAGGAGAGACGGGTTGAGCGGGTCGTTGGAGGAGCGGGGAGAGGTGGATTGTCCGCTGAACGACGGGAGGGAATGTGAAGACGCGAGGGTGGGGACGGAGGGTACGACGGAGAGGGGCGAGGAGGCGCGTCATCGTTCGTAGACTTGGAGCGCGATGAGGTGTGGAAGGAGGGCGGAGAGGAGCGAAGGAGGCGCGCGGGTTTGGGACTCTTCTTTTTTGTTTTGACTCTCCTCCCGTCTTACTCTGTTAGAAGCGTTTTCTCTCGCATTGACTGCTACGGAGACGAGCGCGGCGAACGATCCACCTCCTGCCGCGAAGCAGCCGAAGTCGTCCGATCCGTTGACTCGTCCCGGCCATCTCGCGCAACAACAACGAGCGCGACGGGTAAAACTCTAGTAAAAGACGCGACGTTCCAAACAGGCATAGGGACTGGGGTTGAATAGGAAATGCGGCACCGGAAACACAGAGGAAGATGGGCAAATGCAGAGGGAGGAGAGGGCGGACGGAGCCGAGAAGGTCCGTCGCGAGCGAGTGAGAAGCAAGGAAGTATTAGCCTAGCCGTTTGAAAGACGTCGTCGATTGCGTTGCTGGGTCTGGGTCGGAAGTGCGGAATGAAAGGCGATGCGAGGGATGGCGAGGGAGGTGAGAGGGGGACAATATGTGCGGGCGGAAGCGGAGGGTGGAGGGATAACTAGCGGTGCGCTTAGAAGTGGACCTGCAATCGCAGTGCACAACCCGAGTTCCGTCAGTCCTCCTCTTCGCGTCGCCAAACCAAGCGCGACATGACATGGCAGCGGAAGAACTCACCTCCTCCTCCTTCGTGGGCGGTGCAGCCGTCGCCTGACCCGAGATGTAGTGGAACCCAGCCCAGAGCGCGGCAAACATGAGGAGGAACGTCGCGGTCCAGCCGACGCCGAGGTAGGCACGGTAGAGCTGCGTGTGCTCGGGGTAGCCGTACTTGCGCGTCAGGCCGGTGATGCTGTCGCCGGGGGCAAGACGGGTCAGTCTGGGCTTCGAGGGGCTGGAAGGAACCGGACGACGGAGGAGGGGGAGAGTGAGGGGATGGGACGCACGAGCCGAGACCGACGATCCCCTGCAGCCAGCCGACAAAGGTAATGAGGAACTGGCTCGCGGCGCCGAAGAAGATGGTGTGGCTGAGGACGAACGACGCGGGGGCGAGGATGGCTGGCGGGAGAAGGGTGGCAGAGCACCCGTCAGTCCCCGCTGTTCCAAACACCGTTTCCTACCTCGGTTCCTGTTCCCGCGTCTCTCTCAACCGAGAGGAAGGAAAGAAAACGCGGTGCCGTCCGCAGATCCGCAAGCGAAGCCGTGGCAGGAACTCACTGAGGAAGAGGCCCTGTTTGCGCGCGGGACAACGCTCTGTGTCAGCCCATCGCCTTTCCTCGCAGACTCGGAGCGCGGGCGACTCACGTTCCAAGCCCAAGCAAAGACGTTCTGGATGAGGACGCCGTGCCACTCGGAGCTAGGGTACGAGCCCGAGTGCTTCGAGAGGATTGCGGCCGACAAGCCGAGCGAGGCGACGCTGAGGGCCCAGACGAGCCAGAGGTACCCGCCGTACAGTGCAGACTGTGCGCATGGGTGGAACAGTCAGTTGGCGGTCTCGCTCGACGGTGGGCGGGACGAGCTGGATCTCGATGACGCCGTTCGGGAAGGGGAGGAGATGGCTCGGCGAACAGAGAGGGACGCACGACGCCGGCAGCCATGTGTGCGTGTGTGCGTTGTGAGAGTGTCTGGTTGGGGGATGAGCTCGAGCACGGAATCCGCTGCTAGACGGGGAGGGGGGGAGAGCGAGCGAGGAGAAAGAGCAAAAAGTTGGGCCAACCCGAGTTTCCAACTTCGGCCTCCGCACAAACGAAAGCAGCTACTTCGGGACACTCGTAACTTTGAACTTGGGCACAGTCAAGCCATGCCGAAATCAAACCCGCGCACTTTTCACACAGAGCACAATCACCGCTTTCCCCTCGCTCACTCGCTCTCCTCACGTCTTCTCGCGGCACTTGGTCGCACACTGCACATCGACACGAAGCGCGCCAGCGGGGAGGCAAGTAGGTACTCCTCCCTCGGCATGTCGCGCTCGACGGGAACCACTGTGCCGAGGCTCGTCGTGCGGGGGCTTTGATCGAGAAGAAGCAGAGTTCGCAAGAGTAGCGAGCAGGACCGGATGTGTACCTTCGCAACCCTCCGTCTGCTTTTCCCTCCTCCCTCCTTCTCTCTCTCTCTCTCTCGAGTGCGCGCGCGAGAAAGAAAACCAGAGAGCAAGAGAGAGGCTCGTCAAAGGGAACGCGCAATGCAAAAGGATGGACCAAATGGTGGACGGAATATCAAGAATCGTTGAACAGGGTGAACGGCAAGGGGAGGGCGGGTGCGCGACGAGTCCTTCCGTTGTTGTCGAGGTTGAGAAAGTCGAGGAGTCGAGCTAGAGACCTGCTTGAGCGCGACCGACGACGACCGACCGACCGACCGACGACACGGGTCAACAGCGGACCGAAAAAGAGAAGAAGAGCCGGGCAACAGCACGGCTGAACCCGTTTTCTCCTCCTCTCATCGAGTATCCTCCCGCCATCGACTGAGAAGAGGGTAGGCCCGGGCGTGGCGAGGAAGAACCAGAGATCGTGTCGAGTCGAGTCGAGTCGAGTCGAGGGGCGGGAAATGCAAATGGGAACGGCCTCAGTCGGTCCTGTCGAGCGGCGGCCAGCGTCCGTTCGCGAGTAACGACTGCGGGGGCGGGTGAAATCGAATGAAGGGTATCAGAAACGACATGCGAAGAAAGGGCGTCAAGGCGTAAAGGGGTAGGTCGTGAAGGGCGAAAGGCGAAAGGCGAGGCGAGGCGAGAGGCGGGATACAGGTAATGAGCGACGAGGGTAGGCGTCTTGGACGAGGCAAAGGGAAAGGCTGTGCGTCTGGTTCTAGGCGATGACGGAGGCGAGAGGTGGGACCCGAGAGAGGAAGATACTGCTGATGAACCCAAGAGAGACCGAGAGAGCCGAGACAAGGTGCGGGGTGGTAAGGGAGACTATGCGGCGAAGAACGACTTGGTAGCCCAGTCACCGGCGCACACGGCGATGCGGAAGTCGTAGCCCTTCATGTAATTGAACCTGGCCAAGCCATTACTCGCCCATCAGCTCCTCTCCCGTCGCGAGAGACCGGGGAGGAAAGAGCGAGACGCACCACGACACGGCAATCATGTTAGGCATCTGCGGTCCCGACGCAAGGATGTTCTCGAGCCATGCGACGCGTGCAGCGATCGGCGCAGCCTGTCCGAGTCCGATCTCGCCAATCGCAAACTTGATCCCGTTTGACGAGGTGTACTTGTCGTGGAAGGCCTTCATGTTTGCTGGGCCCGTGGCGAAGTCTGCGGCAAGCCAGGCAGCAAGGAAGTCAGCGAGGAAGTTTTCGAGTGGAGACGGTGACGGCGAACCAAAGTTGTCGGTCTGCTGGGGGTACCAGTCGACGCCAATCAAGTCGACAGTCGACGGGTCGTCGGGGAAGTACTGTTCGTACTGGTCGAGTGAGGCGACGTTGGGCGTGAACCACATCTTGACCTTGGGAGCAATCTGGCGGCACGCCTTGGCGACCACGTCCCAGCCTTCCTTGAAGTCCGAGACGCCGCCTTGGTAGGTACCGTCCTGCTGGTAGTAGCTGCGAATGGTGAAGAGATCGTCAGTCATCGTGCCGAGAAGCGAAACCAAGTGAAAGCGGACGCACTTGACCTCGTGAGCGAAACGGAGCCAGACCTCAACGCCAGCGTCGGTGTACTCCTTCATGACGTTGCAGATCGCGACAGCTGCGGGCGCGACGTGAAGCGTCGTCAGCGGCGGACAGTGGGCGAGCGAAGGAGGACGCGCGCCGACTGACCCTGCTGGTTGTCCTGGTACGTGAGGCCCCACCAGCCGCCGGTCGGCATGACGGCAGGCTGAAAGACACCGCCGGACAAGATCTGGTCTTTGCGGTACGAAAACTGCCCGCCGTCAAAGAGCGTGCCAGACTGCGCCTGGGCATACCAGCCCTGCGCCGACGTCTTCTGCCCGACCGCGGCCTCGATTTGCTGGATCGTCGTCGCAGTGCCGCCTCCCGAACCTGGATGGAGTGAGCGAGGGAGAGAGGAGTCAGCGCTCAGGCCGCGTGAACGCGCTGGAGGAGGTGAAGGCACCGTCGTCCGGGAGCCAGCCAAACGAGATCCCGTTCTTCTTCAGGCCGTTCAGTCCCCATCCAATCGAGCCCGATGAAGAGGAGGAAGGGGTAGAAGCGGCGGAGGAGGACGAGGCAGTCGACGACGCTTTCCAGGACGAGCCTGAGGCGGCCGACCCCTTTGCGGCGTACTGGACAGCGACAGTCGCGTCCGCCTGGGACGCCGACGAGGCTGTTGAGGACGCTGCTTGGATTGAGGACGAGGACGAGCCCGAGGCCGAGATGCTGGCGGCAACCTTTGCGTGATGGCGGCGGTGGCAGCCTGCGCTGGCGGTTGACGCGCCGAGTACGGCGAGGGAGAGGGCGGTGAGGAAGTGCATCGTGCGTGTGTCGTTCGTGTTAGTGAGCGAAAAATTGTCGTCGAGTGTGACACGGGTGGCGGCTTGAGCTCGCAGAGACGGGAGGAGGAGCGGGAAGGGGTTGGGGAGAGAGCGTGCGATCCGGCTAGCGGTATCGGGCTTTGAGTAGAGAGAGAGAGCGCGCGTGAACCAGACGACGGGCGAGGAGAACAAGGACGAAGAGAGAGAGAGCGAGAGAGAACCGAGCGAAGACAAGGACGCGACACCCGAGGACGAGGCGCGAGCGTGCCAACGGACGGCGGCCTTCATTCCTCTCAAGCTCATAAGGATACGCGTCTCGATCGGGTTATGCAGACTCGTAACAAGGCCAGTCATCACTACGCATCCAGCCCTCCAGCCCTCGCCACTCAACTCGCCGTCAAGCTGCGCGCGAGAGACGGTGCCGCGCGACTACGAACACCCACTGTCACTCGCTCCCGGGGAGGTCAAGCACCTGCAGACGATCCCACTCAACCAACAAGCTCCTCTGCACCGCGCAACGAGCCGTGCGACGTCCTCGTCCTTTGTCAACGCTCACCACCTCGTCGCGTCGCCCTCGTCACGGAGCCGTTGTCGGTTCGGCCCCCGGTTGCTTCTTGGCAAGCACTCACAACCTTGGCGCCTTCGCTTGTTCAGCAATCGCGCCCTGGGCAACAAACGCGAAGAGCGAGGCTTCTCTCTCCTCCCCGTCGGTCTATGTCCCGCTCCTACTCGTCCTTGGCATCACATTAACGCGCTCGCCCATCGGCGCTCGTCCTCGCTGAATGGCTTAAATACGACAATTGCACGGTCTTTGTACGGAAACCCGGAAGTCTGGAAGGGAGCGAGGAGGCTGGTGATCTTGACGAGAAGGGCGGGTACGAAGAGGGCCGGGGCGCACAGTCCGAGCGAGGCGAGACCTGCTTGCTCACGCGAGGGTGCCCATCGGGTCCTGTCACACCACCAGCACCATCAGCACGCTCTTCACGCGAGCAAGAGGGCATAAGAGACGTGGACGCACCCAGGGAGGGAGGACAATCGGCTTGCCTTTGTCGAACAAGTCGACGAGCTTCGAGTCGACGTACTTGCGGTCCGCGCAGACCTGGTAGACATACTCCGAGAACCACTCGTCGTCCATAACAAAGTAGCTGTCCGAATGATCCATCAGTCGTGCTGTAAACTCCGGCGAGGAGGAGACGGTCGGAACGCACCCCTTCTCACCAACATCCGGGCCCCAGCTATTCTCGATCCTCCAGCGCGTAGGCTTACCCGTCATCTGGTCGATGTGCACGGCGGTGATGAGCATCGCGTGCGTCATGGCGCTGTCGCCTGTCTCGAGGCGCTGGGCTTTCGTCATGGCGAGAGATGTGCCGAAGCCTTCGTCGAGCTACACACATGGGAGTGTCAGCATGGGACGAATGGGCAGTAGGGAGGGTGAAAAGCGACGCACGTCCCACAGCTTTGTGCTCATGATCCCGAGGGGGCTCGACGAGAACTTGCCGACGTCGCAGCCAAACTGTGCAGGACAGCACGGTCAGCCATCTTCAAGCGCAGACCTGGAGGAGTCAGACGCGGACGAACCCAGACGGGCGTGTCGTTCTTGAGAAGCTTGATCGCGGTGTTCTTCAAGACGTCGATGTCGACGTTGACGTACTTGACGGGCACGCCGCCCCAGACGTTCCCGAGCCGGTCGACGGAAAGGAGCGTCTCATACTCGTGCCGCGGGTCATTGACGAGCGAGAGCGCTTTGGAGACATCGACTCCGACCAACTGATAAAACTTCTGCGGCGTCGTCTCGACCCGGTGGTACTTCTTGTCCTTCTTGCTGTAGTACTCCCAGACGAACGTGTCGTCCGGCTTGGGCGGCTGGCCGAGCGCGATGGCGAGGATGCGGTAAACCTCGGACATCTGTTCCTCCTTCTTCTTGCGTGCCGACTGCGCCGCGAGAGCCTTCCGCTCGCCGTACGACTTGCCGTCTGTGAGTTCCGACAGCGTGCGCATCGCGGCAGCGTGGAGGTCGCGCAGCTCGAGGGCGTACTCGCGCAGCTTCGAGGTGAGGAGTGCGTCGAGTTTGCCCGTGTTCGAGCTGTTGAAGCTCTCGGGATAGATCGACTGCGGGACGAGGCCGAAAGTTGTGATGAGCGAGTCGAGCATCGACCATTGCCCGCCGTCGTTCTCCGGCATGGTCATCATGTGCTGCACGACGCGGTCGTCGAGAGGCGAATCGGCGAGATCGAGCATTTGCTCGAGGAAGTAGTTGGCCTTTGATAACGAGTCCCAGAAGAACAAGTACGACTGGCTGAGCTGGAAGTCGTCGAGGTCGAGTTTGCGCGCCAGAGCGATGCGCAATAAGTTCGCGGCACTGAATAGCCAGCATCGCCCGCTGCTCTTCTGGTTCGTGATCGACAGTCCGCCCTCGTTCACCTTGACGTTGAACACCTGTTGCGTGTCGCGCTGGGCGTCCCTCCTGACGAGCGAGTCCGTCAAAGCCGCCTTGGAGAGAACGGTCGAGGCGAGCCGGTGCTTCGGCGACGATGCAAAGTCGCCCTCCCAGGCAGCGAGGTTCTCAGACGTGACCCTGGGCGAAGCGCGAGAGGTGACGGACCCCCGGAGCGAGAGCTGGGCGAGGGGGTCGACGGCCGAGGAGGGGGAGGACGCGCGAGTAGTTGAGGTGTGCTTCTCCGACAGCGACGGCTGAGTCACAGGGGTCGAGGTTGAGTTGCCCATGGTTTGTCCACTGGATCGAGAGCCTCGTCAGCTCGCGCGACGCCTCGGAGACGCTGCGATAGCGGAAATGTGGGGTGGAGAGCGATGGGAGACAAGCGCGGACGTACAAGGTGCGGGCGTTGCTGGGTAGGCCGAGATGATCAATGCAAGAGTTCGACAGAGCTTGCGAGTCTACTCGAGCCGGTAGCGAGGTCGGCTAGGTGAGGCGAGGAGGCGAGAGGCCGGCGGCAAGCGTCCGCGCGGTGTCGCCCAAGTCGACAGCCGAATCCAGTCGTGTGAACGCTTTCGTCGAGACTGTGTGCTCTCTTTGCCGGCGCATGTCCTCATTTATCAGTACAGTTCATGGCGAAGCGGAAATCGCCCGTCTCTACCTCTTCATACGCATCGAATTGCCCTCTCGCCAGCCGTCCAGCGGTTTCACTGGGGCAACCAGCCGCAAAGAATGGTGAAGAGAGCAAAAGAGAGTCGATTAAGGGCGGCGACGACTGTAGGATCACGAGCGGGGTAGATAGAATACGGACCAAGGCCAGTCAGATGGGGTCGGGATGGGTCAGACGGCGACAGCCTTGAGCAGCACTTCGCAACGAGAAGCGATAGGACGACAGCAGCGAATCACACCCTTGAATAGGAGCCAGCTGCGGCTGCCAGGTGTCCTCGACTCTGCCTGCGACATCAATCCGGTGACGGTGCGGGCGCAGTCCGCCACGACATGGTGTCAAGATCCGTCAAGGAAGCTGTTCGCAAGGCTCCAACGCCCCCGCAATGCCTTGACCCCTCTGCTGATTTCCGACTGATGAGAATCGCGAGTCGAAACGAGGGAACGACGACGGAATGGGAGAGCGCCGCGAGCTTGTGACGTCGTCCAGTGCATTCGAATAGTCTAGCGTAGCTCCTCAGCAAGCCGTCGAGCGCGAGTGACAGTGCGGTACAAGGTCAAGAGTCGCTCTCACCTCTCGCCTCCTTCGCCACTCACGATGGACCAAGCGCAGGCTTTCGCGCAGGCCAAGTTCGCTCAGCTAGGCTTCTTCATCCTCCCTCTTCCTCGCGGGTCCGACTTTGGCATCGACGGCCGGCTGTGGACGGTCGACAAGTTCTCGGTTCGTCTCCCTCCTCCTTCGAGGCGAATGAGCCTGTGCTGACGCATCAAGCGCGGTAGGGGGTCAAATTCCTGCCTCCCGGCTTGCACTTCTTTGTCTTCTCCGCCGCCCCTTCCGCCACGCAGCAAGCACACCTCCCCGGCCCGTCCTCGCAAGGCGTCGCAACCCGCCATGGCATCCTCCGCTTCTACCGCGGCGCCGAGACAGTCGTCGAAGAGTGGGACAACGTGCAGGAAGAGTTGAAGCGAGATGCATTGGGACAGGCGCCGAGGAAGAGAAGGAGGAACCCGAGTGAGCAGAGGGAGGAGACGGTCGTCTCGGAGGAATACCTCAAGAGCCTTGATTCTTCCCTTGCGGCGTTTCCACAGGAGGACATTGCGGTGCAATGGGCGGGCTTGACGGACTTTGTCACGGAGGAGACGCTTGCGAGGGTTGTTGGGCTGGACGAACACGGATGCGGTCTTGTCGATGCGCTGACGGGCTGCACGCTCGACGAGCCTGGGGCAGCAGGCGCGACGTCGGGAAAGCGGACGTGGGGCAAAGCGCGAGAGGAGGAGCCGGAAGTGCGCGTCGTCGTCGAGGAGGATGAGGAGGACGACGGCGCTTCGAACGAGCCTGTCTTGCTCGAGTTCGTCAAGTTTGACATAAAGAGGAGCTGGCCTGATGGCGCGGTCGGCGAAGCGTTGACGCGGTGGAGCCGCGACAAGAGCTGGCAGCTCAGCCATGTCGTGCGGGAGCAGCTGGGAGATGGTGTGTTTAGTGCTCTTTGCCGCCGGGTTGGCCCGCTTACGTTTGTCGATATGCAGACCCAAAAGAGCTTCTCGGCGAAGTCCAGCTCGCCTTCGTCCTCTTTGCCCTCCTGCACAACTTCTCCTCCTTGACCGCCTACAGAGCCCTCTTCTCGCTCATCTGTCGGTCAGCAACGCTTGTCCAGCCACCGCCGTCCCGCTCTTCTTCTGCCTCCGCCCCTTCGCCACTACTCTCGGCAGCCTCTCTCCCACTCTTCGCCTCCTTCCTCTCGCTCTTCCTCGCCCAAGTCCAGTTCCTCGAAGGCGACTTCTTCGCAACCCAGCTCCCTTCTCTCGAGCGCGACCTCCTGGACTCGCTCTCGGCCCTTTCCCAAGCCCTTTCCGACTCATTGCCGAACTGGACAGCACTCGGCGAGGAAGAGCCAGGAACAGCAAGCGTGTGGAAGGAGCTCGTCAAGCGATGGGACGCCTTGGCGGCAGTCACGATGGAGCGGTTCGGGTGGGACTTGGGCATCATCAAGGGTACTCGTGCGGGCTACTTGGCGCAGGGCGGGCGGGCTGAGCGCGCGGAGGATGAGATTGACCTGGAAGACCTCGAGGAAGGCGAGGATGCGCCGTACGTCCTCGACGACGAGGGCTTGCGCGGCATGGACGACGATAACGAGTACTAACTGAGCAATGCAAAGCTTGAACTGCTCGCTCGGCCAGGAAAAGAGTCACGCTTTCGTTTGTTCGCCAAATGCCGGCTTGCCCTCGCCCGCTCACCTCTCCTCGCTAAACCGCGCAGAGCGCCGTCGAAACTGTTTCGATAGGCCTCTTCAGTCCAGTACATTCGCTTGCGCCTTGCCGCCGTCCTCGCAGCGCGCCACGAGGTTCACCCAGCCTCGATCGCCCGTTCGCTCATTGTTCGCACGACACAGCCGGTCGCTCCGGTGCAGGGTGGCTTTGGTGTGGTCTACGGCTGCTTGCGGACTCTGTGCCATCCGCTGGAGCTTACGCGACTCCCGCTCGATCAGGTGCGCCCCATTCAGCTGTTGACCCCGGATTCCGCTCACATCGCCCGAGAAGCTAACCAGTCGGGTCGCACAGGCATCTTGTAACGGTCTTCTGTCCCTACCGGGCCAACCGAACAACTCGCGTCCGCCCGGTCGACACCTCCCCCATCCCGGCTTCATCCCTTCCCCGCCTTCACCCTTTTCCCGACGAACACTGAACAACCATGTCCAGCGCCAGCTTGCGACTGACGGAACCCGTCGTCTTTCTCGTCGGCGGTCTTGACTACGAACGGGCGCGGCAGCGACAACGGCGAGCGACGGCGCGGGCAGCGAACGCAGCGGCAGGAAACGGCACGGAAACTGCTGCTACTTCGCCTGCCGAGTCCCGTGCCAACTCTCCGGCGCGACTGTTCTCGAATTCGCGCGCGACATCTCTCTCGCGACCTGGATCACGGGCAGCTTCGCCTGCTCGAGGTCTCAGTCTCGCGCCGATTCCGCAAGGAGACGACTTCATCCCGCCAAACAGCCGCGGACGTAGCTCGAGCAGGACGAGGCGAGTAGACCCGCCACCACCGACTGGTCCTGCCGAACCGCGACCTGGAGAGGGAATCAGCCGAGGGCGGAGCGGGAGTCTCGTGAGGGAAATGACGGAGGCGCAGATCCGCTTGCGGGAACAGCAAGAGCACGAGGCGCTTGACGAGCCGGCCCCTGCGATGCTGAGGGGTCTCTTGACCGTCCACCTGAGCAAGCCGACGCGGGTGAAGGAGATTAGCGTGCGGTTCAAAGGTGTCGCGCGGACGGATTGGCCTGAAGGTGCCTCCTCTTCTCTTTAAGCGCACCTCACACCGCTCTACTGACATTTGTCTCCGCAGGAATCGGCCCTCGCCGCCTCGACGTGATGGAGGAGAACGTCCTCATCAATGTCACCAACACCTTCTTCTCCGCCGCTTCCTCGTCCATGAACCGTCGTGCCGCATCCATCGGTCCGGGCTCGGGTGACCACGGCGATGAGCCGCGAGGCCGGTCTTCGCGCCGCGCGGCAAGTGTCGTTCCAGGTCGCGAGCTCAGCCATGGCCGCTCGTTCCCTCCAAACAGCCTCTTGCACCAGCAGCAACCTTCTCCCGTCACGTCCACCATCAGCGTCGGCGAAGTCTCTCGCGCGCCGAACCTTTCGCGCATAGCTTCGGAAGAGTCGGTCAACGGGATGGTGCCGCCGATTCAGCCAGGTGAGGCTGCGCCGGCCTACGAGGTTGCGGTCGAATCGCAGCCTGGCTCGCCACTGCATGTGCCACAGGCGCCGAACGTGTTGGTCGACGCGCTCGACCTCGGCTCTCCTGCTCAACTTGCATACCGCAATTCGACAGTTTCCCCGACTTCTTCCCGCTCGCCTCTCGCTACCGCCAGCCCCATTGTCTCACCGTCCACCTCGAATCACGACCTCCGCCTGAACCGCACGTCGACTGGCGCTAGTCGCCTCTCACACGAGTCGGGCTCGAGTCTCTCGACGCACTCGGACGACACGGATCGTCCGCACCTCGACCGCCACGCTTCTTCTGATGCATCGACAGCCGCTTCGCAGTCCTCCGACTCCGAGATCACCGGTACAGGGTGGAACAGCGCGCCTGTACCGGGCTCGACCGCCTCAAGCATCCACCGAGGACGCCCTGCGCCGCGCAGCCGGAACCTCATGGCTGGACTCGAACAGTTGGGCGAGGACGAGGCTGGCAGTCTCGACTTCGTTGCCAACGGCGTGTCTGGCATGACTTTCCAGCCCAAGTCGTCGACTCGGCAGCTACCTACGCCTGTCGTCTCTTCCGAGCGAGGTCGTCGCGCATCGACGTCGTCTAACGCGACCGCTCGCCGCGTTTCGTCTTCTGATCGACTATCCGCCCTGCCCAGCGCTCTGAAGAGCACCGGCAGCAGCAGCAGCTCGAACCACTCGGTCTCGCGCGGTGCAAGGTTTACCCTGAGCGGCATCACGGATGTCTTCCGGCACAAAAGCTCGAGTCGTGCTCGCGACATGCAGCGAGACGAGTCGGTCGCTTCGACAACCCGACGTGATGCGAGTCCCGATACGCAGCGCGGTGGCTCAAGGATGCGCAGCCAATCCCGCGGTCGAAAGACTGCCTTGAAGGCTTTGCGGGATGCGCTCGTCGCGGGTCACCACCACCATCATCGCGACGAGCGGGACGGCAGCGACGACGAGGGACACAAGGACAGCGATGTTCTCGCTGTGGGCGACGGATGGAAGGAGTTCCGAGCAGGGACGTACACCTATCCAATCTCGATCTCGGTGCCCGCCAGCTTGCCGCCGACCCTCAACTGCGAGTTCGGCCACGTCCACTACACGCTCAAGGCGACAGTGCACCGTGCCGGCGCTTTGACGACCAACTTGACGTCGTCGACCGACGTGACACTGGTTACCACCCTGGGCGAGGAAGACACGGAGGAGAGCGAGAGTATCGTTGTCGAGCGTTTCTGGGAGACGCAGGTGAAGTACCACGTGGCGCTGAGTGGCAAGGTGCGTACCGTGATCCACTTCTCGGTTCCGCGCCGCTCACTTTTCGTCTTCCTGCAGAGCTTCCCCATCGGCGGCCAGATCCCCATCAGCATCCGGCTAGATCCCCTCGCCAAGATCAAGTTGTACCGCATAACGGCTCAGCTCGAGCAGAAGACGTCCTACTTTGCCTCGGGTGAGTCCCGTCCTCACGCAGCTCGGAGGACCAGGCTAATCTCCACTGCGCAGTACACTCCGGCCGTAAGCTCACTCGACACGAGACGCCGAAGCGCTTCCAGCTCTTACGCATCGAGCACAAGGACCCGAAGGAACCGCTTTTGCCGATCTTATCAGACGACCCCAATGTCCTCGCGCACCACCCGCTCAAGGACTTCTTCATTAATGCCAGCTCGTCCAGTGGTCCGTCTTCCTCCTCCTCTTCGTGGTGTATGAAGCTGATTGTTGCGGCTGCAGACGAAACGCCGTCGCTGCTGGATCCGATCGGTCCTTGGCACCTCGACGGAACTCTTCAGCTTCCGGACTGCTCGACCAAGCTCAACGTCAGCACGAACCACGAGAAGAGCAACATCGCGATCAGTCACACGCTCAAGATCATGCTGCGTGTCGAGCGAGGCGACGACGAGTACCTCGACTCGAAGGGGAACCGCAAGGTGAGCGACAGCGCTTCTTGCGTCCCAGTCTATGGCTCACGTTTCGCTTCGCAGCTGTGGGACATTGTTGTCGAGGCCGGCGCCGTCATGCTCTCTTGCCACCTCTCGCAGAATGTCCTCCCCGCCTACACCGACGCAACCTCTTCCCTCTCCGGCTCGACTCGCCCTCGTCGCGGCACCATCACAGCTCGCACACCTACTCACGCTTGCGGCGCTGATCACGGCAACTGGCACCACGGCTTGCACATCAGCGTTGGCAGCAGCTCGTCCAGCGGTCGCTCACATTCTTCCGGTCCTCCCGTCGCCAGCCTTGAGCAGAACCTCCTCTTCGCCCGACTCATTTCGGGCGAGACGACTCCTGCGGGCGAGACGCCGCCTACATACGAGGCTGTTGTCGACGGTACGGCGCCAGAGGGACACTCGCCGCACGAGGGACGAGGAGAAGTCGTTGGGACTGAGGAGGAGGAGGAGCGAGGTCGAAGTTCGAGCAGGCGGGATTGAGCGGATCTTGTGGGTCTAGACGGTGCTCGTGTAATATCGGTTTCAACTGTTCGCTCCCCGTCCCGCTTGGATGGCTTGCTCGCTCAGGATGACTTGCTCTGCCTGCTAGACTCGCCCCCTCTCCCGCCAGCCCCGCTCGCACGACACCGATCGCCCTCCGACCGGCCAGAAGGCGATGGCGGTCCCGCTGCTCGCAGCTCCTCTGCCGCGCTTCCCACAGACTTTCTCCAGCGACGATCGCATGGCTCTGTCGCCATCTGGAACGTCGAGCGGGCTGGAGAGGCGCGAGACGGGAGGATCGGTCCTTCGGGGTGGGGACGAGGGGAATGTGGTGTGGGAGATCAAGACGGAAAGCGAGGAGCACATTGAACGTCTTGGTGAGTACATTGGCTTTCTTTTCGGTGCGTCTGAGCTGATTCTGAGCGTGCAGAGTCGAGATTGCGCCAACTCCGACAACATCCCTCTTCCGACTCGGGCTACGTCTCTTGTCCTCGCTCCTTCGACCCACCAGACGACCTGAGCGACGTTGAAGAGGTCGTCTTGGCCGGTGAAGGCGAGGGCGGCGATAGAGAAGCGCCGGGTGAGGCGGGAGAGGAAGGGCGACCGCTGCTATCGGCGGCGCAAGAGCCAG
Source organism: Rhodotorula sp. ZM1 (assembly GCA_009806315.1). NCBI lineage: Eukaryota > Fungi > Basidiomycota > Microbotryomycetes > Sporidiobolales > Sporidiobolaceae > Rhodotorula > Rhodotorula sp. ZM1. Next base: position 8,422 of record QYSD01000063.1, on the reverse strand, counting down.
GAGTGGCCGTTCTGACAGCCCGAGCGGAAGGCGAGATGCTCCCGCCAAATGCTATCGAGGATGGGCCTTCGACATCGCAACGCCACCCTCGCGCCCCCTCCTCCCGGATCAATTTCAGCCCGTCTGTCCGCATTTCGAGTGGCATCCACTCTTCCTCGCGCAAACACCTACACAAGCACGCCGACACCCATGCACCGGCGACAGCCGCTACCGAACGCACCTCTCTCCTCTCCTCCCAGCCAAGAAACTTGCTTATCCAGGCTGTCACGCCGTCTCTTCCGCCTTCCCGCTCGACCTCACCCGCACCTCCTCGCTCACGACGAGCATCGATGTCCTCATCCCTCCTCAGCACCTCCTCCTTCGCGCGCGTCCACTCGCCCTACCCCTACTCCAGCTCTCCCACCTCTTACGGCGGCGCGTCCCGCTCGTCCTCACCCTGTTCGTCCATCTACGCCCCGCTCCAACCGCCTTCCAACCACTGCCCAAACCCGATATGGGTCCGCCCAGCCGGCGAAGGCAGCCTCCGTCGCTCTCGGTCTGGCAGCGGCCTCTCTTTCCAAGAGTTCTTGCGGAACGGCGGACGCTTTCCAGACGATGGGATGGACGACAGTGACGACGAAGACGAGTACGCTGATCCCGTTTCAGTGGACGAGCCTCGCCGGCTCGAGTACCGCGAGTTGGTCGAGCAGCAGAGGCTGAAGAAGGCAAGGTGGGAGGCGCGTAAGAGGCAGAGGGAGGTGCAGAGGCGACATACCGAGTCGCAAGAGGGCGATGACGACCACAAGAAGTCGGTATGGGACAAGCTCGTGCAGCTGTTGGCGTTGGGCGTGAGCGGGAGAGGGTCGTCGAGGCCCTCGCCTTCGCTCGCGGGCGGGGCGGTCGACGTCCTACGCCAGCAGCATCACCAGCGTCGACGACCTTCACCTCTCGCACACGCATCGTCCGCAGACGACGACAGCGCAGCCGCATCTCGTTCCCGTCACCGTCAACCTCGCCGCCGACCTGGTCCCGAACCAGCGCACAAGACCGAAGCAGACATCCGCTTCGGTCCCGCTCCAGGACGGTATCTCCGCCTCGACTGGCTCATATACAAACTGAAGCAGCTCGTCGAGGCGGCGAAAAGGGCGCTCAGGACTGCGCTTGTTGGGCTGGAGCGGAGCAGGCGGCAGAAGGAGGAGGACGGGCGGCCGTCGCTCGTTGGGTACAGTACGGTCTGACAGACGCTGTCGTTCATTCTTGTAGCACTCCGGGACGCCGTGTAGCATTCAGTACGCTATGAGGAAACAGTTTTTGGTCATGCACGTGAATGACGAGGAGGCTCTCTCGTCCCGCTGGACTTGCGGCGACGTCTCGATGGCTGCGCCAGCTCGACAGCACTCGAATGCGATTGTCCGACGGCTCCACGGCGTCAGCACGGGAGGTTGACGGTGTGTCCTCGTCGTCGAGACGGCCGTTCCTTCTTGTCTTGTCCCACGCCCTAGCACACGACTCGCTCACCCGCACCGCAGACACAGTCAGTGCGGCCAGTGGCACTCTTTCCAGAGGTCTCTACTGACTTGTACGTCCTCGCAGTCCAACCCGTGAGTCGCGCTGTCCTGCCCGACCTCCCCGAACCCGCCTCTCCCCGCCTCGCTCAGCTATCGCACACACACCGCGCGCGCCGGCGGGAGTGGGTGCAAAGGGTAGCTGAGGCGCGCCACAGTCTGTGTCTGAAGCTGGACGGACGCTGGCAGCCCCGTTGTCGCGCGAGAAAAGATCGCTTATTCTGTCCCCCTCTCGTCCCTCTCTCGTCATCGACTGCGGCCTTTCGCTCGTCCTCTTCACCTCGCGCCGCTCCCTCCCTTGACCAGCAACAGTTCAGACACAATGGCCACCGCCCAGCAAAAGTTTGACTACTACATCTCGCAAGTTGACAAGGAGGTCAGTCGCTCGTCATCGGGATGCCCAGCTCGCATCGCCTCGTCCCGCGCACAGGATAGTTACTGACGATCTCTGTCTGTTCCACAGCTCTCGAAGTACCCTGTACGTGCGCAGTGTGCGCAATCGGAGATTCCGTTCTCACCTTTGTGTCGCCCGCAGACCCTCAACAGGCTCGAGGCGCAGACGTCCATCCCCAAGGCGTACGCCGTCCTCGGCGTCGGTGCTCTCTTCTCCGCCTTCATCTTCTTTAACATCTTTGCCGGCTTCCTCTCGAACCTGCTCGGCTGGGCCCTCCCCGCCTACTTCTCGCTCAAGGCCCTCGAGTCCCCCGGCCACGACGACGACGTCCAGTGGCTCACGTACTGGGTCATTTTCGGCTCTTTCACCTTTATCGAGAGTCTCATCTCGGTTGTCGCGTGGTGCGTAACGTCCCGGTGTCGTCCGAGCGACCGCGGGCTGCGCTGACCCCTTGAAATCTTGTCCTCTGACAAATATCCCGTACAACCCGCGTCCGCGCTCTTCCAATGACTCGCAGGTTCCCTTACTACTACGTCGTGAAATCTCTCTTCATTCTTTACCTCACGCTCCCCTCGACCCGCGGCGCCATCGTCGTCCACGACAAGCTCTTCAAGCCCCTCCTCGCCCAGCGCAAGACCCCCGCCACCTCGACCACGACGACGACTCCGGTTGCCGCCGCTCAGTAAACTTCTCACGTCTCGCTCGTCACTGTAGCTGATTCGCATGGACGAATAACCCCCTCGTCTTGGACACATGACCTTCCCTTCCCCTTTGCCGACCTTTCCCATGCTCCGCCTCTCCTCTCCCCGTTCTACATAGTACCGTTTCTTTCCCCGTTGGCATCACCCCTTGTCAATTCTCCCCATCCGCGGATGACACTAAAGCAGTTCTTCCCTCCTTTTGCATCGGAGAGCTCGCTGACTCTCGAAATGCGCTTCTGCTGGACTGATACGCTCGAGTACAGTGACAGGTCTAGATAGGGACGATGCAGCGATCTACGGGAAGACAGGCATGCGAGTAATACAATGACAAGGAGGGAGGGGGACAACGACCCCAGACCCGACAGCTCACAACGCACAGCACACATCTCACGTACTCAGAACGACAACCCGATCCTCCTTCGGATCTCCTTCGCGACCGCCCTGCGCTCCTCCCTCGCTCCGCCGCGCCCACTCGTCGGGTCTCCCTTGAGGATACTCTGATTCTCGTTCGCCCGGCGGATGAGGTACGGCAAGCCTTGATCGAGGTTTGCGTAGGGGGTGTATTTGACGACGAGCGGGAGGAGGGAGGGGTCGGCTGAGGAGGGAGGAGGGCGGAGGAGGTTGACGAGCGTGATGGTGAGGTTGTCCGACATGCCTGTAAGCGTGGAAGGAGAGCGTGTCAGTCTTTGAGCGGCTTCGTTGAGCGAGGTTGGAAGCGAACGCACCCATGAGCTGGCCGAAAGCGACGCGGCCGCGCAGTCGCTCGTCGACCTCGAGTCCGCCGTCTTTCTCCCTCGCCAAGCCATCTTCACGCAACGCCTCGAGGAAGCGCTTCATGCTCGTCCCGTTGTGACTGGCGAGACAGACGCCGACGCCAGCGGACGATCCCTCCTTCTTGAGATTCTTGACGAGGCGCTTCTCAAGCAGAGCAGCGCACTCGTCGTAGCACTTGTCCGTCTCGGCCTTCGAGTCCCACACGACGCACGGCTCGCCCGCCTCGAACGCCGGCGTACCCTGATGCCGCTTGCGCTCCGACTCTTGGTATGCGCCACGAACGAGCTTGGCGCCAAAGGCGTATCCGTTCGCATCGGCGTGCTCGAGCGCGGCGGCGATCTTGTCGGGCGTGTCGCGGCGGTAGCACTGGTAGGTATTGTAGACGATCGGAGCGGACGAGGGCGAGTCGGCGCGGTTGAACTCCTCGCTGAGGAGGTCGGTGAACCGGTCGATAGCAGGCTGGAACCAGCTCTGCTCGGCGTCAACGAGGAGGCGGACGCCATGCGTCTTGGCTTCGGACGCGACCTTGCGCAAGCCGTCGTAGAGCTTGTCGAGGAGCTCGTGGTCCTCGGCGGTGAGCTCGGGAGAGTCGGGGAAGGGACTGGTCGAGGGAAGGCGGCCGCCTCGAGCGACCGTCGTGCTGTTCATGAGCGCCGTGGAGGCGCGCGCGAGGATAGAGGCGTCGTAGATCAGGCCAGAAAGCTTGATGGCGAGGAGAGAAGGCTTGATGGACGACGTGGAAGCCGAGGGAGCGGGCGAAGGTGCGAGGCGAGCTGCCTCGGCGACGGCGGTCGTGATCTCGTTCAAGGCGGCCTCGTCAATTCCTCCGCCCGACTTGGCAGATCCGAGGGGGGCCTCTGCGCTGTAGTTGAGCATCACACCAATCTATCGCGCAGGGAAAGCGTTAGCCGAAGGGTACCGGGATGAGCCGAGGAGCGATACGCACACCGCGCTCTGCATACTGCTTGACAGTCTCGGCGCATCCTGGAACAGAGTCGCCGCCGACAAATACCTTGTAGAAGGTGTGGTCCATGCCCTGCGAACGCGAAAGATTAGCCTCTTGCTCGCAACGAGGGAAAGTCGAGCGCGCACAAAGGCGAAGACCGCCCAAACGGCGGGCCCGAGGAGGGGGACGTTGTCGTTCGCCCACTGCAGCTTGCCGAGTACCCACGGTCCCATCTCAACGAGCAGCGACTGTTCCGAGATCGCGTAGACGACCCATTGGCGAACAAGGTCGGCGAGGTTGGCGGCAGTCAAGTGGGCGGTCGTGCGGGCCAGGACAGATGGGTCGAGGGTAGAAAGAGGATCGTTCGGGTTCAGGTGCGCAGGGAAAAGGGGAGTGTCGTCCGAAGAACCTGACGAGGCGAGCACGGCACCTCCAGCGAGAACGGCAGCGCCGGCGGCGAGGGCGATCTTTCGGTTCGAGTTGGCGGTCTTTTTGAAGGGGCTCTGCGCCGCCGTAGTCGCATCCGAAGCCAGGGAGTGGGTTGTGCGCGGTGGTCGGGACGAGTGGAGTCGGCGAGCGATGTTCTTGCCCGCATCGCGCGCCACGTTCGAGGAGGTCTGGCGGGCGAGGGCGTGCACTCCGAGAGTCGTGGAGCGGAGCATCGTGTAGCAGAGCGCGTGGAAGATTGACGAGGAGAGCGCTGGGGAGGAGGAAAAGGAGCTTCGGCGGGCGCACCGCGAGTATCGCGATTTGCGTTGGCCGAAATGACAGGGAGTGGCCGTCGTCGAGCCGAAGCCAACCGAGAGAAAGGTTACCCGATTGAGCAGGTCGTGCGAGTGAGGCTCGAACTTGCCAGTTGACCGTTGACCTTCCCAAGCATCGGTAATCCACTGCGCTATCGTCGCTGAGAGCGCTGTTGCTTTTGTAGTTGCTGGTGTCACTGCTGTCGAAGCACGGCCACTCTACCCAATTAGACCCTCCAGGCTGAGGAAGAGCGAACGGAGCGAGCGGAGCTGAAGCAGCGGGAAGGGGCGGCGTTTGTAACAGCGAGAGGGAGCAGAAGGCGACACCCGCAAGTCGACATGGCTGTTTGCTGTCCCAAGAGTCTGATGGCCGTATAGCCGAGCGCCTTGGCAAGCGTAGAACTGACAACGTGCACTGCAAAGCCAGAGTCGCGGGGAGCCGGGGCACCCTCTTGGCCGGTCGTCGCTCACAAGCGGATAGCTTCGACAACATCTCGAAGCAGAGGGCAACTGGGCGACGACGGGAGCGATCGGCGGGTCGAGGTGGCGGGTATCTGCGCGCTGGGCGAGGAGGGGCTTGAAGAGCTTGTCGTGGACGACGATGGCGCCGCGGGTCGAGGGGAGCGTGAGGTAAAGGATGAAGAGAGACTTCACGACGTAGTAGTAAGGGAACCTGCGAGTCATCGGAAGAGCGCGGACGCGGGTTGTACGGGATATTTGTCAGAGGACAAGATTTCAAGGGGTCAGCGCAGCCCGCGGTCGCTCGGACGACACCGGGACGTTACGCACCACGCGACAACCGAGATGAGACTCTCGATAAAGGTGAAAGAGCCGAAAATGACCCAGTACGTGAGCCACTGGACGTCGTCGTCGTGGCCGGGGGACTCGAGGCCCTTGAGCGAGCGAAAAGTAGGCGGGGAGGGCCCAGCCGAGCAGGTTCGAGACAAGCGGCGCAGCAACACAGCAGACTGGACTAGCAGCGCGTCGAGGAAGAGAACTCGCGTCGAGACCGGACTCCTCCTCTCTCCCAAGCTCAAATGCGGTGAACTGCGATTGACAAGCTTGGAACTGACGCGCGAAAGGGAAGCCAACGAAGACGGGGTAACTTGATTGAGGAGGGAAGGGCAAGACGAGGGGACGAAGCGGGACGGCGGGTATCGACAAGAAAGGATCAGCTAGTCGTCAAGACGTGGAAATAGCTCGAGCAGGCACCGCCTACTGCAAGCCGTTGGTCGGTGCGCCACCGTGAGGCGTGAGGACGGGGTGCGGTTGGCCTTGCTGCGGGACCGGCGACTGAGGCTGGGAAGGAGGAAGAGGCGTCGACGAGTTTGAGTGCTGCGCATCGGCGAGGCGTGCCTCGAGCGAGCGAAGCAGCTCCTCCTTGGCGAGAAGCTCCTGCCTGCGCTCGGCGAGTTCGCGCTGCGTGCGGAGCTCGAGCTCGCGCAGCTTGTCCTCTGTGCAGGCACCCAGGTTAATCGTCAGCCTAATTCCCTGGGACCGCTTGGAAGGCGTTAGGCGCACCCTCGCGCTTGAGCTGCTCCTCCTTGATGCGCACACTCTGGGTCGCCAAGTCCTCGGGGTTGACGCTCGCGTCCTGGCCCGCGCCGTAACCGCCACCCATCGAGTCGCCGACAAGGCTGCGGGAGAGCTTTTCAGATCGGAACGTCTCGTACAGGAAGTCTGTTCCGTGTTAGAACGGTCGAGAGAGAATCGACGGCGAATCGAGGAGGAGAGGGCAAAGAGCAAGTCAGCGGCGCTCTTCCTTGCTTGTGAGCGCGATGTAACATACCGTGCTGTCGTCCAGGAAGTTCATTTTATCATGCGTGGAGGTAGATAAAGAAGAACAAGAAGGGAGGGTCAGCGCCCCTAGCTTTTCTCGCCCGAAACATGTCTCGCCGCCGCACCGTGATCTCCTTGACGTCGTGGAGGTGAGTCTGGAGGAGAGCGGTGCGAAGACGCTGGAAGTCGCTGTGCTGAGGGTTATCGACCTCGACGATGCCCCACGGATACCGCCTCGCGCGGACAGGCTGGCCGTTGACTTCGACTTCTTCCTCGGATCCGACGATGGCGAAAGGCATGAGGGCCTGCGTTTCGCATTTCGTCAGCTGGGTGAGGAATGGACAGGGCAAGGTTACGCACCCTAAGCTCGCTGTTCTCCTGGATCGTGTCCTCGTCGTCCTCCTCGGCATCGTAAGGGAAGTTGTAAATGGGGATGCTGTAGTACTCGATGTCCTCCATCACGCGGCGCTTAAAGTCGTGCAGCTCGCTTGGCGTGAGCGAGTCAGCCTTGCCGATGACGGGGATGACGTTGACGCGAGGCGCAAGGCGGCGCATGAGCTCGATGTCGAGTTCGCGGAGGCTGTGTGAGGATGCGGTCAGCGCGCCCTCGACCTCCAGAGACACAGCTGCCAAACTCACGCGTGACCAGTAGGAGTGATGAAGTAGAGGAGAGCGTGAACGCGGTTGTCGCGGAAGCGAGGATTACGCTTGATCCTGCTCTCCTCGGCGAGGATGTCGTCGTACTGCCGCTCGAGATAGCCCATGATCTCGTTGAACCTGCGAAGGTGGCGAAGGTTAGCCTAAACCGATGAACGCGCGGCGGAGCGCAACACACGTGAACTCGTTGTCAATCTGGTCGCCAAAGCCAGGCGTGTCGACCACGGTGAGCGAGACGCGAACGCCATCCTCGTCGAGCTCTGCAAGGCAGACGTCGTCAGCATCTCCTGATCTTCTCCCAACCCAGTCTATTCACCCACCAACTTGGACAGGGTTGATGCGAATGCCCGACTCGAGGTGAGCCTCCTCCGGCGCAACAGGCTGCTGGTGCTCGATGAGAGGCTGCTCGCAGAGCGTGTTGACAAAGGTCGTGCGGCCGGTGCCAGACTGGCCTGTAAGTGCGTGGAAGGAACGGCATCAAGGTCAGCGAGAGGAGCGGGGGAGGGAAGAGGGCGCCGACACCGCTTTGATGGCTCGGGCGCGCGAGAAAGCTGGACTTACCGACGACCATAATGGTGAGCTGCACGCCCTTGACCTTGCGCCTCGCGGCAAAGCTGGAGGGTCCTGCCATTTTGCGCGTCGAGTTGGAGAGAATAGAAGCCTGGTCGGCGAGGGGAATACTGGTGAATCCGCTCATTCAGCTCTTATGCTCAAGAATGCGCTCTAGGGCGGTCTCAAGTCCAGCAGACGGGCACAGCACGTGTGTTGAGACCGAAGAGATGGGCGGGTGAGGTGGAGCTGCCGTGCGGGGCTAGTTACCTTCTTCACTAAGGTCCCCTGCCATACAACAATAGAGTTGTAGACCCGTCAATACAAAGTCGGCC
>QYSD01000062.1:0-112396 GCA_009806315.1 Rhodotorula sp. ZM1 | reverse complement strand
AGGACGAGATGGCGAGTGGGACGAGCCGACGGAGGGGAAAAGAAAGTTAGGGGGCCCCTGAGCACGTGTCGTAACACATTCCCATCTCCGTTCCCTAGTACTCCTCTCCGGATACTAACCTTGCGCGGTCACTCGCTGCACCAGTCACGATGACACGCTTGACGTATCCTAGCATTCTTTAGCTGCTCCTCAAGACCCTTTACTCAAGGTGCGCCGAGTGGCCCCCCCTCACAGCTAGTTTTTCTCTTTCTTTCCTCTTCCTCCCTCGTCATCTCGTGTGCGAGCGAGCTGTGTCTGTGGCGAGAGGACATCCATCTCTTGTTGCGCATGTTGCAGCCCAGATTTGTGCTGTTTCGTTTCGTCCGGTGACTGGCGAACGAAGCTATTATAGTTTGTAGTGCGAGAAGCGAGAGACGCCGTCCGGAGCTCCTGCAGTGGCGGGAAGAGTGCACTGGCACCCAGCGAGCGTGTTCATGCGTCGGTCGAGGGGATGACGAGAAAAGCCACGCAGGAGAGCAAACGAAGCGCGAGACGTAGAGGAGTGAGGGCGAATGTCAACCTCGCTTCCACGCAACGTCGAAGCGAGAGAGCGAACGACATCTACGTTACGTTGACTAGTCTTACTCAGATGCGGGAGAGTGTTACAGGTACGACAAGGCAAGGGCGAACGGATATGTGGTCCCGCTGGTACGAATCCGACGACGCGACGGCGAAGGGGGCGAGTGTCGGTCTGTTCCCGTTCCGCGTCTTGCGCGCACGACTCTAGTTTTTTTTATTTGTCGTCAAAAGTTGCCTTCGGCGAGGAGAGACTGGACGACTTCTCCGCTCCGAACCGCGAGGACACTGAACACGCCTCCGACCCATCAGCCACGCGCTCAAGAAGAAGGAAGCAGAAGAGGAAGAAGAAGGAGGAGGAGGAGGCAAAGTGGAAAAGCGCACCTCAACAACGAATCACTGATTCCATGACTCTTCTCACAACTTCCCTGCAACCAAACCGTCGGCCTGAAACCCCTTCCGTCCCGTGTCTGGGCGGGCAAGGCGAGGCGATAGTTCTCGGCGACTTCAAAGGCGGGCGCGCGACTGGTGGAGGATTTGGAGCGTGTGTGCGGGGAGGAAGGGCATGGAGGGGAGGTCGGCGCGGTGGAGACTTTTGAAGAGGACCGACGGGAGGGGGAGTCGAAGCGCGATGGGGAGCGAGAACAGGATGAGCGCGACGAGGTAGACGCCGAGGAGGAGGAAGTCGGCCGCGAGAGGTCGGCGAAGGCGCTGTCGGGGAGCGAGAGCGCGGGAGGAGGAGTGACGGACGGACTCGATGCGGGGACCGGCGACGCAGCAGACGACGAGTCCTCCTCCTCGTCCACAGACGTCGTGTCAAACAGCGCCGCAAGAGGGATCGTCTCCGCCTGGCCCTCGGCGAGCACCGACTCGTGGGTGGGCCGGAAGAGGATGTTCCTCCAAGCTTGTCTGTCGTACCCTGTCCCGCACACAACCGCGTCATACGTCTCGGTCCTCTCCTCCCTCGTGATCGGGTTGAAGAGGACGAGCTCGATCGCGCCAGAGGAAGTCGGCGAAGCCTCGCGAATCTCGGTGTAGGGACGAATGTTGAGGCGTGGGTCGTGCAGGAGGTCTTTGGCGGGTGCGCACGTGCGCTCGGCGATGTCTTCTTCGACTTTTTGGTCGTACATCGTCTCGTAGACCTGCGCGCGTCACGCCATCAGTCTCGTACTCTCGGAGAAGGAAACGTCGCGCGCGCGCTCGAGCGCGCGACTCACCACGTCCAACGTCTTCGGGTTGACAATCGAATAATTCGTGCTCTTCGCCTCACCCAGCACGCGCTCCCTCTCCGCTTGTCCAAGTCGGTAAACAGCCTGACTCATACTCGGGTCAAACACCTCGTTCGAGAACTGGCCTTCGTCTGTCGGTCGGAGGGCGGAGGATCGGATGAGCATGTCGATTTGCGGGCGATGGCTGAGCGAGGAGGTCGAGGAGCGAGGGAGGAGCGGGGCGAGTTTCGTGCGGAGGTGGAGGAAACACTCGGCTGCTGATTGCCCTGCTCCGACGACTGCCAGGCGGATCGGCCGCTCCTCGTTTGCGCGCTCGACGACCTCGGCCAACACGCGGTGGATGTGCTCGAGGAACGAAGCGGTGTGGAGTACTCGGCCCGTCTGGACGAGTTCCGGCGCGGCAAGTTGTGAAGGGACTTTGGGCGACCCGCCGGCTGAGACGACGAGGTTTCTCGTGTATCGGTGCACGAGCTCACCCGTCTCGAGTACGCGGGACGTGACGCGCAAGACGCGCACGTCTGCGCCTTGGTCGTGTTCGTCCGGTCGGAGCGCATCCACACCGACAACCTCTTCCCCGAAGCTCACTTCTCCGCCTTGCGCGCGAAGCTCGGCGGTGACTTTTTCGGCGCACCACTGGAGGTAATCTGCGAATTCGCGTCGCGAGGGCGTGAAAGTCGAGAGGGAGATGAACGAGACGAGTCGGGAAGGCTGGAACGAGGCGAGGTAAGAGAGGAATGTGTAGGGCGATTGGGGGTTGCGGAGGGTCGCCAAGTCTTTCAAGAAGCTGGCGAGGAGCGAAGAAAACAAGAGATTATCAGCCCGAGACCAAGACCGAGAGAGGGTTTGGTGTTCTTGTCTCGGGGGGAGACGGGATCAGAGAGATGGTCGCTCGCCGTCAAGTCCGGCTCGCCCCGTCCCGCGCGCGAGTAGGCTCGGCGCGAGGCTTGCGCAGCGAGCAGATCGAGCGAGCGAGTGCCCGAGGAGGACGGGCGAGCGGTGAGACAGGATGGAATGCGGGAGGAAAGCGGCGGCGGCGGCTGTACTCACGAGATCTGCATCTTGCTGCCGTCGAGCATCATGCCCGGGTGCCACCTGAACCCGTTGTACCGCTCGACGAACGCGGCCTTGACCTTGGTCTTGTCCTCCCCTCGCCTCTTGGGCTGCTCGCGCGCGACCTCTTCGGCATCAAAGCCGAGTGCGTGTTGGAGACCGCCGAGGGACGAGTAGAGTGGCTGCGCAGAGGGGCGCGGGTGGTGCGAGTTGAGTTCTGCGAGGGCGATGGCGAGAGCGACGGATGCGGGACCGAACCCGATGCTGAGCGTGTCAAAGATGGAGTCGGGTGTGGGTCGTTCCATCGTCTCCGCAGCGAGGTGAAGAGCGGATGAGAGCGGTGAGAGCGGAGCGGAGGGGGAAAGAGGCTCCGGCGAGCAGAGATCGGAAGGCGGTTCAGATTTCCAAACCTGCCGCGTCATCAACCACCGGCAAATTAAAACCCACGCACAGAACAACTCTCGCAACCACACGACTTGGCCATCGACCACATCACGCCTCGAGGGTGAACCTGCCCGCCTCTCACGGTCCTCTCTCGTGCGGACAGAGTGCAACGCTTTCTTCTCACGCTCGATGAGGGGGGGCGGGGGGAGGTCGAGCGAAACGAGCGAGCCCAAACTCAGTCGTCCCTCGGAATCGGCCCTATGTCGGTTCGCAGTCGTCGCCGACGCAAGGGAGAAACGAAAGAAAGGCTCTCTGTCCGCTCAGGGCTCAAATCGAACCAACCACACGGCAGCTATTTGCACCCACCACTTCGGTCGAGGCGGCTGCGAGGAGGCGAGAGCCAGCGACGCCGACGAGGGAACCGGATCCTCACAATCGACGCCGCCGGACTCGCGCGTGCGCAAGCGACGCAGGCCAATCAAACGACTGCTATTTGCACTCGGGTCGAAGTGAGCGCGGCAAGCGGCGCCTCCTCATCGCCGAGCGCTGTCGAAGGGCTGCACGGGGTGTGTACGAGAGCGGTGAGGAGCAAAGAGAGCATCGCTCGCGCTCCGCCCAAAGTCGCTCCAGCTGCCTCCCCTCGAGACGGGCCTGAGTCATCTCCACAAACCGAGCGGAACATTCCCTCGCTGCCGTCGTCCACCAGCTCCAGCCAATGCGTAGGTTCGATGCCATCGACGCCAGTGCAGTGGTGACCGAAGAAGACGAGGGCCTACTGTACTGTACAGCTCGCTCGGTAAGGCTATTTGCAGTGAGCGGGCCGAACCACCGAGCGAGTATCGATAGAGGGAACGAGGACGAGTGCGCGCACGTGTGGACGCACAAACGAGGGCGGTTCCGTTATTGGGACAGAAAGCAAGCGTCGAGCGCCGAGCGGGAACGTAACAAAGAGCGAGTCTCGAGCGAGTCGACCTTCGCAACCGACGCCCCACGACTACGCTGAGCTGTGCCGACCGGGGCGTCTCGTTGCATCGCGAGTGAGAGCGTCTACTCAATGAGGTATGCGTCGTAGATGACTGCACAAGTCGAGGGAAGTGGGACCAAAGTCGTCAGTTCTGCTCGCCTCCTCCTCGACACTCCTGCATCGTCTTCAACCAGCAAGAGCTCTGTCGCACTCACCCTGCCTGCCTGACCTAACCCCACTCCCAACCCACATAGCCGTGTTCAACCACGCATACTTGTCACTCCTCGAATCCGTCTCCATCTCGACACACAAGCGGAACCTGTACTCGTCCGGTCCGGGTACTTGGCCCTCGAATCCTTCGCGCGCGGCATCTGAGAGACGCTGGAGGACGTGGGCGGGACCGGTACGCCAACCGCGCGTTTGGACTTGGATGAACACGCCGTCCGAAGTACGAAGGAGGTAGCGGGTTGAGAGTTGCGCGGCGAGAGGGGAGGAGGGGTGGGAGCGGGGCATGATGTGCTGAGCGTCTTGGCCGCCGGCGCTGCTCAACGACGACTCCAGTTGGCGAGCGGGTCAAGGACGGAAGGAAAGGATGGATGGAAACGCACACGATCTCGCCGTGTCCCCAGGTGCCTTCAAAGTGTCCTCCCGTGAAGTTGATCCAATTGAACCTGCGCCGCGCACGACCTCGTCAGCGCATCCCACACGTCCTCGCCAAGACACACCCGCTCCCCTTCCTCGCCTACGAATCAAAGGCGAGCGGACTCACTGCCCGCCATCCCCATGCAGTCCCTCTCCCACACTCCTCACAGCCTCCAAATCACACACAAGCCTGAACGAAGGTGTCAAGCGGGGGACGGGGATGGGAATCTCGAGAGCGTCTGTGTACTGGGCGGGAGTGAGGTCGGAGGCGCCTGGTGTGCGGTTTCCGGTCGGGGCCATGGTGGGCGTCCAGGACAGGAGTGCAGGGTAGCGGGACGAGCGGGGGAGAGCGAGAGGAGAGAACGGTCTTCGGGAGGGGAGAATCGTTTCTCCCCCACTTGATCCGTTCCTCCTCCTTCCCGGTCCCGATCACGTGACCCTCGGGCGGCTCCGTCGGCTTCCGAGTTTCGCTCCCTCCGCCGTGGCACGCAAGCATGCCAGCACTCACAGCGACTCCCGCAGACGCTCGCATGGACGAGCGCACCCCACTGCTCGCCTCGCCCATTCCGTCCCGTCCTCACCATCCTCCTCGCCCTCGACCGCGCCCTCGACCCTCCTCACACGTTCACGACACCCCGCAGTCGCTCACAATCCCCTGGTTGACACGCTCGCTCGCGTCCCTCCGCGCAGGACGCCTCCCTTCCTCCTCTCAACTCCTCGTCCTCTCCCGCGCGCTCCTCAACTCGTCATTCCTCTCACCCTCCTCCGACTCGCACGACGTACCGTACTTGACGAATGCACCGACGCTCTCCAAAGAGGGAGAGAAAGTGCGGAGTGCGGTCAGAGAGGTAGTGGAGAGTTTGGAGGAGCTTTTGAGGGAGCGGAATCCGATAGTCGAGTGGGACGAGGCGCGGAGGGAGTGGATGGGACGAGCGGGAAAAGGAGGGACGGGAGATGGGTGGCAGGGATTTGTGTGGGCTTGTCGTAAGATTAGGGTGGATGTCGGTGCGTCTGCTGACCCTCGCATCGTCTTTCCCTGTATTGGGCTCACCGCTCGGTTCGCAGACCTGCCCACTACATCGCTTCCCACACCTTCTCCAGCCGTCATCGCAGCAGCCCATTCCTCCCTCCTCACCCTTCTTCAACTCCCACTTACCTCGCCTGCCTTCCTCTCGCTCCTCTCGGATCTCGTCGGTCTCCTCCGCGACTTGCTCCTCTCGGCCCTCGCCAAAGCTGAGGAGGAGGAGTTTCTCAGTCCTGACGCGGGAGAGGCGGCGAAGGGTGTGATGGAGGGGGTGGTGGACGAGGTTGTAGGGCAGGAGGAGAAGGCAGGGTCGAAGGGGAAAGCGGGAACGGACGGGTCCCCGCAGGAGCTGAAGGACGAGTTTGTGGAGCGCTTGCAGCACGTACGTCTATCACGGCTCGCAAAGTCGTCGAGGTATGACTGACGTCGCCGGCTTGCAGATTCTCGTCCAGCTGCAGTCGACGCAGGCGTATCAAGGCGCCGCACAAACCCTCCTCTCGCTCGCTCGGTCATACGTCGGCCAAGCCGTCGACGACCTTACACCGTCTGTCGACATCGAGACGACCCCCCCACGGTCGACTCTTCGGCAGCCCACCAACCCAGTCCACCTTCTCGTCCCCCTCCTTGAACCCTTCACCGGCGGGCCCACCTCCCTCTCTCACCTCCGCACCTCCTTCGGAACTCTCGTCTCCCGTCTCTCGCCCTCAAATCGCACCACAGTCCCTCACGCCCTTTCCCAACTTTTCTCGCAACTCGACGCCCTCATCGACCGCGCCCTGCTTGAACCAGGCTGGATTATCTCGAGAAACTACTATCGCGACGTTGTGCGGCTGCAGGAGACGGCCTCAGAGATAGGACGAGACGATCCCGTCCTGCGAGCTGCCGCAGGCGACTTCGTCTCCCTCCTCGTTGACGCAGTTTCGAACGTCGCGTCGGACCCGCTCTTGCGCCGGGCCGCTACGGCGATCCAACACCTCGGAGAAGCCGTCGCGGGATGGGCCGAAGTGGCGGGCGGGAAGGCATTGCAGGTTGTCGAAGGACAGCCGTTGAACGCTGTGTGGGCTGATCTGGTCGAGTGGGTGTGGCCGCGCCTTGTTGCGATACTCGCAGAGACGTCACTACCACGGTGCGCCGAGTCACTCACCCCACGCTCGGGTCAGGCTTGGGCTGACTAGGCTCGTACGGGCGCGCAGGATCGAGTTCGCGTCGTCCGCTGTGTCGCTCGCCATCGAACCTCCCTCGCTTCTCTCGACTTCACTCATCCCCTCCTCAATCTCCATTCGCCAAACGACAGACCTGACCTACAACCCCTCTCACGGCTCATCAACCCTCGCCCTTCCGCTATCCGCTTCCATCCCAGCTCCTCCTCCATCCTGCCTCTCCCCCCGCACCATCACCACCGCCTCCTCAACCCGCCTCGAAATCACCGGCCTGCGCCTCGAGCTCGAGAGCATTGGCTACTTTGCCTCGTACCACACCGGCATCCCCTGCTTCCCAACCCTGACAGAAAGCGGCCTTCTCGACCTTCGTCTCGGCTCGAATCTCTCGGGCGGCTTGTCTCTCTCCCTGCTCACTTCTACGCCTGCCTCGCTCGCCGCACAGACGCTCTTCGAACTCGACCATGCGGAGACACAAGTCACGCTCGAGGACTTTACGATCACGCCGCATCATTCGTCGCAGCCTTGGTTGATGTGGCTCCTCCGACCCGTGTTGCAGGCGGCGGTGAGGAAGGTGGTAGAGAAGGAGGTGAGAGAGAAGGTTGTCGAGGCGGGAGTGGAGTGGGTCGGAAGGGTAGGGTGGGAGGTTAGAGAGAAGGAGAGGGAGATGAGGAGCGAGGAGGAGGGCGAGAAGTTGACGATGCGCGGAGAGAGTGGCGCGCAGGAGTCGGTCAAGCATGCGATTTGGAGATGGATCAAGGCAGGATGGCAGGTCTTGATCAGCAACGGCGTCGACGGCTCGCCCTCACCGCCGACTCCGTCCTCGCCCGCTTCGATTACCGCTCCCGCACTCGACAACGTCCACATCAACACGCACGGCATCGCCCTCGACCTCGGCTCGCAAGAAGCGACCGTCGGACTCGGCTCAGAAGGCGTCGTCCTCCCTCCCGGCGAGGCACCCATCCCTCATCCGGACGGTCACAAGAAAGGTTTGCGGCGAGCGATACGGGATGAGGTGAGGAGCGAGGTTAGGGAAGGTCGGCGCGTCCGGACCAGGGTGATGCGACTTCCGGGCGAGGTTGAGCAGGAGAGGGAGGAGTTGGTGGAGTTTGGGCAAAGGGAGCGGCGCGGTGTGACGACTTGGAGGAGCGAGGCATTCAATCTCTAGCGGGCCGTCGGAAGGTTACGAAGCCTCGTGGATGATGCCAGATTGGGCCAAGTTCACTACACGCGACGGCGAACTCGCTGTCCCCTACGCCCCCCTACACACCCCCCTCTTCAAGTACTGATCCAATCCTGCGCCGCAGCCTTCGAGGTCTGATGCCGCTTCCGCCGCTCCGTCTCCTGTTCCGCCTCCAGAGGCGCGTCTCTTCCCTCTTCCATCTCAAACGCGAATTCGGCCGAGCTGGCCGGCCAGCATCAGCAAGCTTTCGGCGGACCACGCAGCCAAAGCAGCGAGAGGCAAGCAAGCGAGTAGAGGAAGCGGACGAGCGCTCAAAGCGACAGAACAGCCTTGCAAGACCCCGTCTCATCTCTTCCGCTACTCGTACTCCTCCTCGTTCGCCTCGCTGATCGTGTCAAGTCCCTCCTCGTCCTCGTCGTAGTCTTCGTCGCCGAAATCGCCGTCCTCGCCTTCCCAGTCCTCCTCGTCTTCCTCCTCGTCGAATCTTTCCTCTTCCTCCTCGTCCGGCGCTTCCGCCGTCGATGCGACAGCCTGGGCCGTCGAGCCGGAGCCAACGAAAGAGAACGGCGTCTTGCTCGTAGGCGTTCCAGCTGGTGTTGTCGTCGCGAAGGGGAAGAGCGGCTTGCTCGGTGGCGTTTGGGCGGGAGTCGTGCTGGCAAACGAGAAGTTCGGTACTGCAGGCTTCGTCGGGGTTGCGGTCGATGCACTGGACGCGAACGAGAATAGCGGCGCCCCAGGCTTGCTCGGCGTGGCGGCTGAATTGGTCGAGCCGAACGAGAAGCTGGACGGCGCGGCGGGTTTGGCCGGTGCCATCGATGTCGAGGAGTTGCTCACCGTGCCGTTGGTCAGGCTTGACGGCAGTGGCCCCCAGTCGAACGTTGAAGCGGCAGGCGTCGGCTGACCCGTCGCCGGTTTGAGCTGGACGGCGCCGGGGTGGTGGCGTGACGATGTCTGCCGCGAAGCAGATCCTCGCGAGCTTGCCGCAGGTGATGTGTTCGATGTCGACGCTGGCGAAGGAGCGGATGCCGGCGTCGCGAACGAGATTTGCGGTGCGGCCTTGAGGGTCAAGGACGGGAAGACCGGCGGCGGAGTCGCTAATGCACCGACTACCGAAGCGAGCCCAGCGGAGCCCATAGGCGCCGCGAAGAGCGGCATCGCAGGGGCGGGCGCGACTGGCGGGAACGCTGGTGGCTCAACGGTCGAAGCCGACAACGCGGACGGCAGACGGAATGTGGGTTTGCTGGCACTCGGCGCGGCTGACGACGCAGAGGACGAAAAGCTCGTCGAATTCGTTGCGGAAAGGCTGGAAGAGACCGGCGTCGAAGTTGCGAAGGGCGAGAGCGGCGGGAGAGAGGATGCAACCGGAGCTGACGGCGTCGCTACGAACGGCTTGACAACCTTTGCGAACGTCGAGACAGGCGTTGTGGGAGCGGACGGATTGGAGGGCGTCGCAGGCGGAGGCGGAACGAAGCGCCTTGGTCGCGGAAGCCGATCGCCGGTGATGGGTCCTTGCGAGAAAGCCAACTGGATGTCAGCAGCCGGCTTGGCGACACGAGCGGTCTGGGATCCACACGCGCTGCGGTTGAGGAGCGGCTGGTCCCTTCGTGCGGCGAGGAGCGCCTGCTTAAGAACGGCTCCAGACCGCTCAGCTTGCAACGCCGCCTCGGCCGTCGCCACCGCGTTCGATGAGCTTCCCCCCGAAGTCAATTGCCGAGAAGCCGGAGAGCGCTGCAGAGGCTCGTCGACAGCGAGGGAGGATGTCCGCTGCAACAGCTTCCGCCGAGGCGTCGCGTTGCTGGCAGGCTGCAGGCGAACGGAGTTGAGGCGCATCGTGAGGTCGTCCAGCTCGAGCGTCTTCTCGGTAACGGCGAGCGAAATGTTACGCAGCGCCCGGCTGACGGAGTCGAGCGAAGGAGCCCTGCAAAGCACAAACTTTGTCAGCCCGCCACTCCACCAGCATGGTAACGATCGCAACGCACTGGAACGATTGGCGACCAAGCTTTTCGTCCGTGACCCGCTTCTTGAGGCTGAGCAGATGCTCCTCGAGCTGGTCCGCCGACGCGATTGCAGCTTGCATTTGGAGGCGGATCTTGCGCTGATTCTCCATCTGCTCCGGACCGAGCTGGCGCACCCGAATCATTTTGGCGAACGCCGGGTCGGAGCGGGCGCGGATGAAGCGAGCAGCCTCTTCGCGCTTCATCTCGGCTGCTCTCAGGCAGCGAGCCGTCAGCGAAGCGCAGACAAAGCGGAAGTTGTTACTCACCCTTCAGCAGCTGACTCTCAAGCTCGGCTGCGCGCCGCTTCTGGCTGATGGCGGCAATGTGCAGCGACTCGACGCTCGGCTTCGCGTCCTTCGTCAGGTGCTTGAGCTGCCCGAGATCGCCGAACGACCAGAACTTATCGTCGTACTGGACGAGCTTATCCTTCGACGCATTTGCTGACTGACACGGCTTCGAGAGATCGGCGACAAAGTCCTTGATGATGGCCGCGTTCTTGCGGAGCTTTGGCGGGAGAAAAGGTGAGCACGCGCATCACGCGGAGGAACGGCACACGCACAATCTCGAAGTCCTGCTGGACGCTCAAATAAGCCTTGAGAAACTCGCCGGCCATCCCCTTTTCCTCGACGGAAGGCGCCGCGGCACCTTCCGCTGCGAGAAGATGAGTGCCGAGCTTTGGCGCAGCGGTGCCAGCCAGCGGCGTCCTCTGTCTTGGGCCCGCGACGGCGACGGAAGCTGATGGAGCTGGTTCGCTGACCGGGGGCGCTGGCTCGAGACGAGTAGGTGCAGAGATCGATTTGGTGTCTGCCGCTCGCACCGATGCGGGCACAGGAGTTGGGGCTGCTCCGAAACAGAAGGGAGTTGCAGTCGAAGCGGGCGAAGAAGGGCGTGCTGAGGTCGGAGACGATTCGTCGTCAAGCTTAGGTGCCGCCGGACCGAGTGACAAGGGGGATCGAACCTTCGGCGCTGCCGAAGGAAAGGCTGGTACGCCCAGAGGTGGAGCCGCAAGAGGTGAACTGGCCTTGGGCGCCGACGAAGAGAAGTTAAGGAAGGAAGGCGGGCTGACGGGGGGCGTAGATGTGGCAGGAGACGGTGCTGCACGAGGCGCGGCGAAGTTGAACGGCGACTTGCTCGCTGATACAGCGGGAGTGGGCGATGCCGGCGTTGCTGGGGATGCGAAGCTGAACGTAGGCGCCTTGACAGTCGGGGCGAATGCAGAAGTGGCAGGTTCGGCAGCTGGAGACGGCGGCGCAGGACTGAGGCGGGAGAGTAGAGAAGAAGGCGCTGATGGCGCGCTCGACGCTGACTGCACCGCTCCTCCCTCAGATGGCTCCTCCTCGAGCTCGCCTTCGCCTTCATCTGACTCCTCTGCCACGTGTCTCTCCTCTACCTTCTCCGTCTCTTCCTCCTCATCCGTCGGCTGCTCCTCTTTCCCGCTCATGCGACTGAGGAGGCTGCCCGCAGCATCGCCCCGCTTCTTCTCGTCCGGCGGACTGCTGGCGAAGCCGAAGAGGCTCTTCGTGGTTGACTTTTCCTCCTTCGGCGACGGTACGGCGATGGGCTCACAAGGTTTCGGACTTGCCCCAGGAGCAAAAGAGAAGGGTGCCGAGGCGGGAGAAGCGGATTTGGCGGGCGCGAAGGAGAAGCCGGTCGCGGCGGACGAAGCAGGAGCTGCTGCGGGGGTGCCGCCGAATGAGAAACTGGTCGCGGGAGTCTTCGGCGCCGTGGCGGCAGACCCGAAGCCGAATCCCGTCGTTGAGGTGGAGCTGGCGAATGGGCCGAAGCCGCCGGGCGAGGCTGGCTTGGGGAAGCCGCCTGTTCCCGCGCTACCGGCAGCAGGTGCGGCGAAGGAAAACGCCGGCTTAGGCTTCTCCTCGCTCTTGGCGTTGAGTACCGTCTCTTCCGCATCCGCTCCCTCTTCGTCCTCCTCGTCCGGCTCGCCCTCTTCGCCCTCTTCTTCTTCTTCCTCCACAGGCTCCTCCTGGTCCAGCCGCTCCTCCTCCTTTGTCTTCGCCTTCTGTGCGTCTGCAGACCGGGCATCCGTCGGTGTCAAAGGTGCAGGAGACGCGATACCGCCAGCGCCGAACGCAGACGCAGGCTTCGCAGGAGGTGCCGTCAGTTTCGCGGTGCCTGCTTCCTTCTCCGCATCCGACTTCGCCTGCGCCGACTCGGTCTCTGATGCGGTTGAGGTAGACTGCGACGGCTTGGACGATGCAAGAGCTCCAATGCCCGCGGCCGACGCGGTCGAATTGGTGGCGGGCGCGGATGAGAAGCCGTTCTCCGAGGTATTGGAGGCAGATGTTGACGTCTCGTCGGCAGGAGGCGCAGGCGTGAAGACTGCAGGCGACTCTTGCTTCGGCCCCGGCCCCGGTTCGTCCTTCTTCGTCTCGGACGCACCGAAGCCACCGCTTGTCGGCGTCGATCCGCCAAACCCGAAGGCGAACTTCGGAGCCTCGGTGTCGCCCACCTTCTGTGATGCGAAGGCTCTAAAACCGCCGGTCGACGCTGAGAACGGGCCGAAGCCAGTCGTCGGCTTGACCTTCTCCGTCTCAGCTGCGACCGGAGCCTCGACGTTCTTCGCGTCGGCGGGTGCTGCAGGCTTTTGACCGAATGCATAACCTCCACCGCCAAAGATAGGCGCAGTCATCGAGGAAGCGCCAAAGCCTTTCGAGGCAGCGGTCGCTGGCGGAGTCGACTTCGCACCAGCTAAACCGAAAATGCTGATCGCAGGCTTGTCTGTAGAGGGCGTCGTAGTCGAACTGCCAATCCCGAAGCCGCCGAAGCTGAGACCCTCGGGACCCTTCGGTTCCTCCCTTGCGGTCGGCGTCGAAGGCTTCATCTCTGCCTCGCGCACGCTGTCCGCAAAATCGAGGCCCGTGCGAATCGGCTCGAGGTCGGGCGGCTCGTCGACCCTCGACTCGGCGGCGGCGCCTTCCTCGTCCGCCATCTCGTCCTCGTTGTCCGAGTCGGCCGATTGGCGCGTTGCGAAAGGCGATCTGGCGACTGTGCTTGGCACGGCGCTGAGAGAGAACTTGGATGCCGTACCGCCAGAACCGAACGCGCTGGTCGAAGGAGTGGACGGCGTTGCGGCTGCGCCTCCGAAGACGGACGGCTTGCCCCCGAAGGCGCCGAAAGCGCTCGTTGCCGCACCTGCGCCTGCTGCCGCGCTGAATGCCGCAAAGCCCGATGCTCCTCCTCCTGTGGAAGTCGGCGTCGATGTTGAGCCGAAGACGGGCGTCGAGGCGCACCCGCCTGCTCCGAAAGCACTGCCGCTGCCGAATGGCGAGGCCGTCTTCATAGTCGGGGCAGCGGGACCGAAAGCAGATCCGCCGGAACCGAAGGAAGTGAATCCACCTGTCGAGGGAACTGAGGCGAATCCGCCGCCAGTCGAAAGCGCTGTTGTGAACGGGGAGGTGACTGGCGTGGACGCAGAGGGTTTCGAGAACGCTCCGAAGCCGGCGCTCGAGCCGAATGCGGGTGTCGCCGCGGTGCCGAATGCCGATACAGTCGAAGCTGGCGTCGAGCCGAATGCAGAGGCGCCGAAAGCGGGAGTCGACGACGGGGTGGAGAACGTGCTGAAGGCCGAGGGAGCAGCGGAGGCAGCCGATGTTGCGGCGCTCGTCGTCCCGAAGGCAGCGAAGCCTGACGGAGCGGCGGGAGCAGGCGCCGCGGCCATAGTGGCAGTAGAAGGTGCCCCGCCCTCTTGCGTAAGGACGTCCCGACTACACACCAAGCCCGCGTATATCTCGCACTTATCGTTTATCACCCGCCAATACGCGACGATACCCTGACTGGTGTAGACGAGGACGGCCGGTTTCTGCGAACCTCCTTCGTCCGGCGCGGAAAGATCGAGGTCAAGCGAGAGCGGGCATGCGTCTTCTCCTGCTTCGCCGAGCGGAAGGGTAGGTCGCGATGACTCGGGAACCGCAAGAGTTGCCCAGCCGGAGGAAGAGCCGGGAGGGTAGGAGGCAGTGGCGGATTGACCGATGACGCCGATGTCGCCGGACGGGGCATTCGCCATGAAAAGCAAGTGTTTGAAGGGTTCCCTGTGTGCGAAGGCGTGTCAGCGTGAAATGCGAAGGGGATCTTACTAGACGCACCAGTTCTTGAACCTGCCCACCCATCGACGCCCTTGTCGCTCCATCATGCCAAACGGCGGTGCCGGGTCCGTGAACCTCACATACTCGACGGCTCCACCCGCACCCTTCGTCAAGACCAAGATCTCGTCCTCATGCTGCGGTTCCTCACCGCCAGTTGTGCGAGGCCGACCGTACGTGACGAGGAAGACATTGTTCTCAAGCCATTCCACCGATCGCACCTCCCACTCGCCTCCTTGTGTCGCAAGGTCGGAAGGGAGACCGAGTGATGCCTTCTGCTCGCCTTCAGGCGTGAGCTGCAGGAGAGTTCCTCCGCGAGTTCCGATGGCGATCTGCTTGCCCTTGACGCTCCAGCATCCGGAGGTCGCGGCAAACGACGACGAGAAGGTGGCGTGAACGGAGCTGGATTCAATGTTGAAGACGGTCATCGGGGCGGAAGGCGAGATGATTGCGAGGAGAGGCGATTCCGGTGCGGGATTGGGACAGACGTCGAGTAAGGGCGAAGGCGCAACCGCTGGAATCGTTCGTAGCGGTTCAGTCTGGATGAAGCGAGTGTCAGTGGTCTGCGTTCCCGCATGGAAACGAAGAGGACGTACGTTGCCCTCCACCAGACTCTTCAGGCGCCAGATCGCGACGCTCCCGTCTCGCAAGCCCGCAACAACGATCTTCTCGCCCATCGCGAATCGCAAGAAGTCGACTGGTGCCGAGGTCGAGACTGAGAGTGTAGGCGGGACATCTGGTGTGGTGTGAGGAGAGGCGCTGGCAATGGTGGAACGGAGAATTTGAAGGGAGAAGAGCGCGAAGCCTGAGCAGAAGGAGCGTGTCGGTCAATACTTGTCCTCGTACGCCTGACTGCTTCCAGGCTTCGCTGCCGCCAGCTCTTCCTCCTCGCAACCTCGAGAGTCGTCCAACGAAGTCATCACAGCGCCGACAAGGTCGTGCGAGGTGCTCGCCGACCTGAACGTGGCTGAAGCAACCCTGGAAGCTAGCAAGACTCACCTCCTTCGCTCCTAGCGGCCACAACCCACCCAAACTCGTTGCTCACAGCAAGCAAGTTGCCCGGTTCTGCCTTCCCACCCACCGCATTGTCGAGGTCGAACGGCTGCGACAGTCGCAGAGTGACTCCCTGTACCGGCGCCGAGAGCGAGAGGAACTGCGCGGGTGTGAGTTGGATTAGGTATCAGGTCGAGTGAAGGGGAGATGAGGGGATGCGAGGGGCGAATCAGCGACTGTAGCGATGTGGCGAAGGGCCTGACAGCTCCACAGACCTCTGCGTTCTCCTCGGGTGCCTCCATCGCGCTCATAAAGGCGGTGTGAGCGGTGTCGGCAAGGGTGCAGAAGCGGGAGGGTGGGCGACAAGCAGAATTGGCTTTCAATTCGACCTCGCGCGCTTCTAAGGGGTTTGCGGGTTCGTTATGACACTCTGCGATACATCGAAGGAACGGTAGACGAGCAAGAAATCAAACGGGGAGGATGGAAGCCGTCCAAGCGGGACTCTTTAAGTCGGATGCCCGCTTGTCTTTTGACACGACGGTTTGTGCTCGTTCGATGCCTGAAAAGCGAAAGGCCTTGAGTAGTCACGCAGAGCAGCGCCTTGCTCTATTGCAGCTTGGCAACGCTCGTGTCGACAAACTCATCGAGGTTCCATCCTTCCGTCGGCGCCTTCAGCACGCCGGCTGCCTCGAGCGTCCTGCGCGCGGTCACGGTGAGCCCACTTCTCTGCACGGATCGAGCTAGCCGGAGAAGCTGATGCCTCGTCATGCGACAGCCGGGGACAGCCTGCGGACTTACTTGAGCGTCTTCTCGACCATGCTTCGGTCGACGTCGCGCACCTCGCCCTTCGGGTAGCTGACCTGCTCCAACCAAGCCTTGACGTCCTCCTCCGGGTACCCAAAGTGTTCCTTGATGAACTCCTTCGAGCTAAATGTGCGTGCGTCGGCGGCATCGAACGAGTGGATTGAGGATGTCAAGTTCGAGAGGAAGGACTCGAGGATGGAGCGGAGTGAAGAGGAGGGGGCGGTCGTGGAGGGTGTGGCGACAACGACCCAGCTGTGCCAAGGCGTCGGAACATTGCCGATAAAGCGGACCTCGTTCAGGTAGGGCTATCAACGCGACAATCGTTAGCGAGCTGGGCAGACAGTGATCGGGAACTGCCGACTCATAACGCACTTTGGTTGTAAAGTGCTCCCACATCTGTCGGTGACGACTCGTCAGCATCGCACTTGCAGATGAGATGCGGTACTCACGAAAGCCGCTGCCCGTCCGTCATTAACTCCGTCGCGCAGGTTCTTGAACGTATCAAGGACTACGAGGAATAATGTCAGCATCAGGAGCAAGCGAAAGGGAGGACTTTGGGCACCCTCGAACTGAACCGGCTCGACGTTTCCATCATTGTCGGTCCAGCCTTCCCGCAGCGCCATGTAGCTCGCCATGACCTGACTTCCGCTGTGGTCACGAAGAATGCGCCGGAGATATGACTCGTCAGCACGACGCTGAAACGTCCTGACGACCTCAGCGAACTCGTCCGCACCTTCCAATCCTCGAGATTCCAATCTTCTCTCCCCTCAAGTCGCTCAAGCTGTGATACTTGCTGTCCTTGCCTACGATGACGGCCCAATTGAGCGGCGACGTGACATAGGTCCCGACAAGCTTGAACTCGGCCGTCTTTTTCGCGATGCCGGCGATGAGCGACTCGGTGAGTGCGATGGCGACGTCGACTTCGTTTGCTTTGATGGCTGACATGATTTGACCGGTGCCGCCTGCATGAGAACCGGGTCAGCTTCCGCTGATGGAGGAAAGGGAAGGAAGAGTGAGCGTACTCGGGCAAGGAACCAGCTCGATTGATTCGTCCTTCGCGGCAAGTTGCAAGAGCGGTGAAGCAAAGTGCTCGGGCACAAAGGCGATACGAAGCTTTCGAGTCGACATCTGCGTCGAGGAGGACAAGACAAGAGCGGTCAGTTCGGAGTCGACCCTATTCGATAGGCGCAAACGCTTTGCTTCAAACGCATGGCGTCCATGTCATCCAGCGTCTCGTCAGGCGCAGTGATGCCTCGCGTTGCAGAACACCCTCTCCTCGGCCTCCACCAGGTCGCCTTGGCGATTCAGCGCACACCAGTGCAACCCAGAGCCTCAGATGCGTGTAGAGACGTCGTAAAAAGTCCTCCACCCGGCCGCGAATCCGGAAATACTGCTCACCTTGTCGCGCGAAGTCGTGAGTAGGTGATGAGGTCAACTATGGGAGAGTGGGGTGTTGGAAGGGTAGCTAGCGTTGCGGGGGATGTGGTGAGTGCTGGAGATGCGTCAGCAAGAAGCGTACAGCTGGAAGGAGCGGCTGTGTGTGAAGAGGAACAGGAGAAGCGAAGGAGTGGAACAGCTTTCCGTCAACCGGCAGATTTCCTCGTGAGATAGCCACGTTTTACACTGCAGCCGTGCAAAACGGACGTTCGACCGAATGCAAATGCATGCCCTCCCTACCGAATTTTCGCCTCGCGCCTTCAGCTCGTTACTTTTGCGGCGCCCCCCTCACAGCAGCCTTGGCCGGCCCCCAGTTCTCCTGCGGATTCATCTGGTAGCGCACGAGCTTGACGTTGTCGAGGAGGACGGAGGAGACATTCGGGTGAGGCGCGAGCGAGACGGCGTGTCTGCGCAGAAGTTCGAAGATGAGCGTTGGCCCAAAGCTCCTCGGACACCGACTTTGCGAGCGCATTACGCATATCGCGTATCGGATGTGAGGAACAAAAAGCGACGCGCAACTCACCTCTGCTCCCCGGCCAACAAAACCTTCGCCGGACTCCCCTCCTTGACATTCTTCATCGCGACCGGATGCAGCTTGATCCACTCCCTCACGACGTCATGGACGAAAGACCTCGGCGCATTGGTTTTGATTGAGCCGGCCATGGCGTGCGAGCGAGAGACGGTGTAGTTGGCGTTGAGGAGGGCGGAGCTGTGCGGGAGTGGAGGTAAGCGGGGAGGAAGAGGGAGCGCAGAGGGGGAGAGACGCACGCAAAGGTCGTGATGGGAGGACAGACGGCATGGAAGAAACTCGCAATCTTCGCCGGGGAGAAATATAACGGAGCCTCGACCTCCTGCACCGCTCCCATCTCATCAGCTCCTCTCCTACGCGGACATAACGTATGCGGACGCACCGAAAGGGCAACGCGCAACATCCCCTTGATGCGATCGCTGGTCTTGAAGTCGCTTGGATGGGACTCGACGTATTCGAGCATCTCCTTGACAAAGTCGCGGTTGTGGATTGGAGCTGCCCACATCGGTCCTGCGATCTGCGCGACCATCAAGTCATTGATATCGGCTCCTCTTCAGGGGCGGAACAGAGAAGGAGGCCGAGAGCAAGACTGGTGTGGACGCACATGCATCTTCCCTCCACACTCAGCACACCTCCCCCCCTTCTCGATCTCCTCGGGCGGCCCACTCGGAACATGGTACGTCGCGTTGCTCTGGCCGTTTCGCGTGTTGACCTTTTCCGTGAAGCGGCCGAGGTGTTGGAAGTGAGGAGTTTGGCACGAGTGGCAGTAGTAGACTAGGGCGGTCTTGCTGTCCCCCCTCCCGTTTCATCAGCAGCTTTCTCCGCGCGAGAGGAGGAAGGGAAGGAGCGCACGAAGGAACAGCCTTGACCTCCTTCGGCCCCGTCCTCACCCTGACAAACAACCTGACGTAAAAGTCGATCGAGAGCGACAGTTGAGGCTCAATGTAGCGTCCGTAGCGCGAGGCGGTCGAGGATAGGGCGTTGAGGACGAGGCGGAGGGCCTGTGTGAGCGAAGTGAGGGAGAGCGGGAGAGAGAGAGGAGAGAGGGAAAGGGAAGGAGGGAAGGGGACGAACGACTTCGTGCGAGTATTCGGCGTTGACGCAGACGCCGCCGTAATGGGTGTATCTGTGCGCGAAGCTGGTTCGGTAGGAGTCACGAACGAGAGGGTGGGGCGAGAGGACGCACGACTTTTCGGGATAGTTGTGGCCGGCCAAGACGCCCATATCGGTGCAGGTAATGCACATCAGTCCTGCACACAACTCGATACGCCTCAGCCTCGTTCGTTCGCCCAGAAATGCGAGAAAAAAGGAGCCTAGGCAGCCCCAAGACGCACCCCCATCCGCCGTCGCATTCACCGCCGCATCCAAAAACGGCACCGCACTCCCATAGGGATCCAAATCGACACAATCGAACCTCTTCTCCTCGTCCCTATGCAGATACATAAACACACACGCGTCTCCCTCGTTGACGCGGACTTTTCCGTTCAGCGCAGTATCGATGTCGGATCTGGAGAGACCGTAGGGCGGACCGGGGGTGAGGGAGGAGAGGGGGACGTAGTGGGGTACGGAGGGGAGAGCGGAGTGGCCGGGGGGAGAGAGACCGTTAAAGGCGATGTTGCGACGGATGTCGGCGACGGCGGAGGCGGAGAGGTCGTTTGCGACGACGTAGCTGTGTGACTGAGCGTCAGCGAGTGCGAGCACAAGTTCACGGCTCGAGGGGCCGCACCGCAGGAGAGGCAGCTCCTTTGCGTAGCGGATCGCGCGGAGACCGGTTGCGGAGAGGGCTTCGAGCAGCGTGAACGTGTACGTCGGCGCAGGCGGAAGCTTCTCTTCCTGCGGCTCAGCGGACGCAGTCGGCGCGGATTTCTGTGGCGATACGTCCCGTCAGCGAGAGAAGACAACGCGAATGACAGCCTGCAACACACCTGCTCCGCCTCACCCTCTCCCGCGGTCGCGTCCGTGACAAGCTCGCCTTCGCCCCCCTGCGCTTTCCGCTTCTTCGCTCCCTTCTCCTCTCCGCCCTTGGCCTCTCTTGCCCTCTTCCGAGCCCACTTCCTCCTCACTCCCTCTTCCCACCTCTCCCTCTTCTCCCTCTGCCTCACCTCGCCCCACGTACGAATCGCGACGACAGAGAGGTCGCGGTTGTACTCTTGGACGGGGTTGAGGAAGACGGGTGCCGGGCCCGCAGAGGAGCTGGAGGAAGGAGGGGCGGCGAACAGGATCGAGGTCGAGGATTCGGTGTGGACGATGAAACCGGGCGGGATGACACCTGGCGCGGTGGTCGTGGCTGTGAGCAACGGGCAAGGCGAGCAGGCGGTCAACAACTCGCCTCGGGGGTTCAGACGAGCGATCACTCCGACAAGGGAAGCTCACCCTGGTCTCCCTGTCCCTCCTGCGCCTCTGCACCCGCCTGACCGACTTTGTTCACCTCCACCTGCATCACTGAATCTTTCTGTGCCCCAACCGGAGCCTCGGACGAGGTAGACATAGCTGTTCGAGCAAGTTGTCGAGCGGGAGGAGATGAACGCTGTGCGACGAGTGTGCGGTGTGACGTATGGATGCAGGAGAGTGCTGCCCTGCGCATGCAACGGCCGACTGTCGGTGAGCGTGGCAGCTGTGTGAGGTGCACACAGCGAGAGAGAGAGAGAAGAGGGGTTGGCAGAGTGACACTCGCCGTGCTCGACTGCAAGTGGCTGCCCTGGACCGCAGAGTTGCACCGATGGACTCGCGAGACACACTCGACCCACGCGTCTCATCGACGCCCTCGCTCTCGCGGTGCGCTCCTCCTCCTTCACCTTCACCCAACCTCACCCTCCTCACTCCCTCACGACACACTCTGACACGCCGAGGATGCCTCTCGACAGCCTCGTAGACTCGACAAACACACATCACGCTCCCTACACGTCTTCAGCATACTCCAAACCCTCCCCCCTCGCGCCCCACACACCCGCGCTGGCGACCTCGACGAGCACAGCGAGCGATTTGGCGGGCCAACTCGAGCATTTGTCGCTTGGTGGAAGCCACAGCGGGGCGATCAGGGCCGATGAGGGAGAATCGCGAAGAGGTGAGGCGGATCGTGCGGTTGGAGAGCGGGATGAGAACGGTTCCTTGGGTAGCGAAGACGCGGGAGGGACCGCAGGATGGTCGAACGGGATGAACGACGGCCCGTCCATCAAGGCGTCTGCAAGGTGAGTTTGCCCACACATGCCCTCGCTTCTTCCTCGCACTCAACCTCACCGCCTCGCTGACGCCCGCCCATTCTTGCCGTTCGCGTAGCACCCCTCCATCCCTCCTTACCCTCTCCTCAAGCATCACCGAATTCCTCATGGAAATTCAAGATGTCAACACCCTGATATTCGAGATCCAGGTACGTTTCCTCCTCCCCGTCCTCCACTCCTCGTTCAACGCTAACACGGGACGCCCCGCAGGAACTCCGACATGTGAGTTCCATGAGTGTGAGGACGAGCAAGGGCGCAAACGGGGAGGCGGAAGGAGGGGAGAGCGTGAGTGAGGTAGACACTGTGCTCATGCGTCTCGAAGCAAAACTTGAGGCTGTGCGAAGCGTGCGTTGCCTTATTCTCGTTCTCTCATTCCTGTCATCGCTGACGAGGACGCCTGGCGCGGAACAGCAATACACGACTCTCGCCTCGCAAGTCGAGCCGTTACTCGATCCGGCTCAGTCAACAGCAGCGGCTGAACGCGCACAAGTCGAGTTGCTTCAGCAGAAGTGGGCTGACGCTGTGGGCGAGTGGGAGGCCGCGCAAAAAGACGCGGATGTGCGTTCCGTCCCTCCGTTATGCTCTGCTCCCACTCGAGCGCGGAAGAGCTGATCAGGCGCGTGGACTGGCGTACAGGTCCTCGGCGACGAACTGAAAGAAGACAAATGGCTCGTCGTCTTCCGTACCGTCTCCGCCCAAGCGGAGGACATGATGCGATCTCTCGAGAAAAACGTCGCTCAAGCCCGGTCGTTCCTCGATACGATTCCTGCCGCTCCCTCATCTTCGTATCCAAGCCGACGAGGATTGTCGCGCTCGCCTTCCGAACCAGTCTTCTCCTCCCCTTCGTATGCCTCGACAGCCTCCTTCAACCACCTCTCCCCCACCCTCGCCTCCTCCCTTCTCTCCTCCCTCACGACCCTCCTCGAAACCCTGAACACGAAATCCTCTTACTACGCACCCGCGACAGATCGGGTCTTGCGCATCCTCGAGAAAGGTGTCCAAGAAAGACGCACGACGAATGGGGAGGTCGTGAGACGGTTGGGAGCGATGGAGGGTAGGTGGAGGGAGTTGAGAGCATTGGTCGGGCGGGTGAGGGGGGAGTTGGAGGGCGCGAAGGAGGGATTGGAGGCGGTTGTGGACAGGGCACATGAAGGATGGGGACGGAAGGAGGAACAGACGCCTACGAGGAGGCCGACGAACGCGCTGGCGAGTTCGGCGTCGAGTCCGTCGATCGCGACGTTGGGGACTGTTACCTCTCCCGACCACTACCCCGACTCGCTTTCCCTCTCGCGCTCGACCCAAAACCGTCCGACACCTCCTCGACCGCCCAAGTCGCTCAAACGCCTCGTCAGCGACTCGTCTTTCACGCCTTCTCGTACTCCCTCCGCCAGCGTCAGCCTCAACCACCGACGAAGCATGTCAACCATGTCGGCATCGCTCGCGCCGCACGCAGCAGACGGGAGGAGGCAATCTCTCCGTCCCGTCTCGCCTTCTCCCTTCGATACGCGGCCAAGATGGAACGTCTCCACCCGTTCGCGCGCTGCAGAAGCGATGGAGACGCTCATCACCCCCGCTCCAACTCCTCAACGATCCGGTCGCGTCTCAGCAGTAGGACTCGTTCGACCCGCCTCGCGCGCTTCGATGTCCGCTCGAGCGCCCTCGCCTGCGTTCTCAGATGCGTCCGTAAGTGCGAGGCCCGAGACGCCGAGCCGAATCCCGAGACCGAGATCGAGTATAGCGGGGACGTTGTCGCCTAGTTCGAGGCGGCAGAGTGGGGCTTTCGGCTTCGAGGCGGGCGAGGGAGCCCTGAGAAGAGCGCTGTCGCCTACGCCTGGGTCGGCGAGTCGTCCACCTCTCTCGTCGAAACGGCATTCGCTCAGGCGATCCGTTGGGGTGCCTTTGCGCGTCTCGAGGCCTACCAGTCCAGCGCTCTCAACTACCTCGTCGTCCTTCTCTTTCGGGCGGAGCCAGACGCCCGAACCGAGTCTGATGGCTCAAGCCCACCGAATCGCCTCTATCCGTGCTCCGCCCCCTGTTCCAAAACTCCCCGCTCCGTATCGCCCACGCTCTTCACTCGCCCCATCGCGTTCAACCACCCCCGCCCCATCCGACGGTTCGTACATCCCAAACCCTCTCGACCCACTCGACCTCCTCATCGCGCAAACAATCTCCTCTCTCCCTCTCGCCCTCTCAACCACGCGTATCGACCCACCTCTCTCGCGTACACAAGCAGCGACAGTCGAGCTCTTCCAGTCTCGGTACTCGTTCGCTCTTCCAGGCGGCGGACGAGGCTCAGGAACCGTGATGTGCAAGCTCGTTGATCGAGTCGGACCGAGGGCGAACAAGGGCGAGAAGAAGGTCTTGGTGAGGGTTCGAGGTGGGTGGCAGGAGTTGGAGGCGTTTGCGTTGGCGCTTTTGGCGGGCGTGTGAGCGGCACTCGGACGAACGACCGTCGGACGGTGTGTATAGACTATTTTCTTCTTCCTCCTTCTCGAGTTGTTGTCTCTGCAGATCGTATTCATCGTTCGTATGCAGTATCAGAGCCGTGCTCTCTCCCTCTCATCGCGTGAGAGAAGAGTCGCGTAAGAGAAGAGAGAGAGAGAGAGAGAGAGAGAGGACAAGAAAAAGCCAGCGCAAGACGTGTTTGCATGCCAGCGATAGACTCGCTCCGCTTTCCCCGTTCTCTACAAATGATAGTCCTCGTCCCTCTTTGCAAATCCGGGCAACCTCCTCTCCCAAACCCCTCGAATACCCATATCTTCCCTCCCATCGTCCTTCCAAATCATCGTCGGCTCGCCTCCCACGTCCGGAGGGTTACGGAAGATGACGGATTCGCGGATACCGAGTGTCAGGTGGATTGCGGCGGGGGAGGGGGTGTATGTCTGCGTTCGGAAACTCAAGACGCGGTGAGAAGGTCAACTCGTGGGAGAACGGGAAAGGTGAAGGAAGCGCACCTCGAACGACTCGACCCCCTGCCCCTCCAAAGCCTTCACCACGTTCCCGGCTACGATCCGCGCCTGCTCCAACGCTGGCCTTGCAGCCTTGGGCGCGCCGCTGTCCGCCACGTCTCCGAGCGCAAAGACTTTACCATCGAGTGCGGCGGCTTCTGAGGCGGAGGAAGGCAAGACGAGGAGCGAGGGGCTCACGCGAATGTAGCCGCTGGGCAGGATCGAGGAGGGTGAGAGGGTGGAGAGGACGGACGAGTTGGGCGTTTGGCCAAGCGCGTGAATCTGTTCCGTACGGGCGTCAGCCTTGCGTCTGGGAACTGAAAGCGACAAGGAGCAACACACTACGTAATCCGCCTCCACCGTCCTCCCGTCCGTCAACTTCACGCTCCCTCCTTTTCCACTCTCATTGACCCCCTCCCAACCCCCCTCGGGCACCTCCGCCCTCGTACCCAACACCGTCTGAATCCCCAACTCTTCAAAACGTCGGTTGACGAGGTCGTGTAGAGCTGGGTGGAAGCGGGGCATGATGTGGCGGGATTGGATGAGGGTGATGTGTTTTTGAGGGAAAGGGTAGAGGACGGCTAGGTCGCAGGCCATTTCTGCGTCCAACTCTCGATTTGATCAGTCCCTTCTCTCGAAAGTGAAAGAGGGAAAAGAAAAAAGGCGGGTAAGGCGACGCACGAACTCCCACAGCCCCCCCGCCGACAATCACCACCCTCTTCGCCTCCCTCAACCTCACCTGACTCCCCCTTAGATACCGCACTCCCTCCTGCTTCGTACCCGAGCCAGGCATCGTGCCAGGCGGTGAGAGTTTCGTACCCGTAGCGAGGATCAGGGCTTCGTACGGGATCTCGGTTGAAGGAGAGGAGGGGGAGGAGGGGAGGGAGGTGGGGCGGTCGAGGAGGATGCGGTTGGAGGGGAGGAGGGAGAGCGCTTCGGCTTGGACGATCACGTGCGCAAGGGGGAGCATCGAGTGCGTGGTGCTGTGCGAGGAGGAAGACGGGATGGAGAAGGGGATGAAGGCGGCGTGTTCGTGCGAGGGGGAGATCGCAAACCGCGGGTAGGCGAACCTGTCCGCATGCACTTGACCTCCTCAGCACCCTCTGGAGCGTGAGAAGAGGAGGGTAGGAACGCACAAGTGCCCGAAATGCGAGTTCTTCTCCACCACCACCACCCTCCATTCCTCTCCCACGACCTTGCTCAACTCGTCTGCGACAGCTAGACCGACATACGACGCTCCGACGACGACGACGTTCTTTGTGGGGCTGCGCGGGGCGAGAGGAGACATGGATGCGAAGCCGCGGACGGACTGGGGGAGGCGATGACGGAGGAAGAGGGCTGCCAGGGCGAACGTTGTTGCTCCGTCAAGGCGCAGGCGCATGAGAGAGAAGGAGAAGAGAGGCGTGGGAGTGCTGCCGCGGCGGGACCGGTTGATTCGGACTCGGCGCGGAGCAACGGAGGCCGGATCAGATAACGAGGAGCCGCGCCGGCTGGTCGGCAGCCGGCGAAAGGGAGAAGCGGGAGTTTTTGCAAGGGTGTGTCTATAGGTGCAACAACAGGAGTGCTGTGGACAGAACTGACGCGACAGAAACCCTCCGTGCCCACGCGACGTGGACGCCCTGTCAAAGCGAGAGTCGAGTTGACGCGTTGACGGTCCTCAGCCGAGGTTCAGGTCGTGATCTCCGTCGATGTCTTCGGTTTGGCCTTGATTGTGCAGAGGCTGTGTGAGGGGACAAGTGAGCTCGATGAGCGAGGAAACGGAGAGGAAGCGGACGCACCTTGTCGAGGGTCGGAAGCTGCGGGAGGACAGGCTCGCCAACGATGTGGATATTGCTGACCGGAGCGCCAGCCTGCAAAGCCCTGACGATCTCCTCGAGGTCCTTGACCCTCTTCTTGTACAGCTCGAGCTCCTTCTGGAGGATCGAGTTCTCTTGCGTCTTGTCCTCGGCAAGTCGCTCGAGGCGCTCGAACTCGGCCGCCTTGCGGTCGCGCGACCGTTGCGCGGCGAGTCGGTTGCGCTCTTTGCGAATCGTCGTGAGTTCGGCAAGCTTGGGGCTCGCGAGTGCGCCGGTCTGGCCCGTCGACTTTGTGCGTCCGCCTCGAGACGCCGCCTGCCTCGGCCGTCCGCTGGCGTCGATCGAGCGAAACTGTCCTCCCGTCGAACCTGATCCCGCACTCGAGTCACCGTGCGCCTGTCCTTGCCCGTTCGACCCCTCGGGTGCCGGACTGCCCACCGGTATCCCCGCCTCGACGCACGTTTCCGCGTCTCGTCCACTCGCGCTCCCGTTCTGGGCAGAAGAGTTGCCCGACGCGCGAGCGAGTGCCTCGAACTGGTCAGCGTAGGCGCCCAGTCCGGCTGCGAGGTGAGGTGCTGAAGCTGCGACTTTGTGGGCGAGGGCGGGGTCGAGCTGGATGGAGGGCGCGGACGAGTGCGTGGGGAGGTGGGCTTGCATGACGTGTTCAGCAGAGAGTTGAGGCGGTGCTCGAGTGCTGTCTGCTCGCAATGCTGATGACGGACGGGCGACACGTCCGGCGAGCAGACGTGGCCCGGGCGAATTCACCGCACGTGCCCCGATCCATTTGAAGCATGACACTCGCGCGACCTTCGTCACTGATCGTCTCCCTCTCCCCTTTCCATGCCCCGCACCCTCCCACGCACACTCCACTCCATGCCCAAACGAGCACTCGCAACAGCCGCCTCGTCGTCGCCCTCGAAGCGCACCCGCCGCTCTCCCTCACCCGCTCACGACTCGACAACTCAGGATGCAGCTGGAATCGCGAGGTGGAAGGACTGGCCTGCTCCCAGGACCCAGATGGACCAGGCCAAGGACTGGATCAGCGAGTGGTGAGTCTCGGCTGGTTCGAGAGACGTGTGTGTGGACGCAGAGTTGACCTTCTCGATTTTGTGAATCTCAGTGTCCGTGACAAGCATCGAGGTGCGCCCCTCTCTCTCTCTCTCTCTCGTTGCCAAGGTTTGTTACTGACACGCACACGACCCCCGCAGTCCTCATTTGCCCCGATAAAGACGCCGACGGCCTCTCCTCCGCCCTCGTCCTCTCGCGCACCCTCCGCGCGCTCTCTCACCCACCTTCCCTCACAGCGGTCTACCACCTCCCGCGTGGTCTCAACATCCACTCGCCTCAAGCATCAGCCGAGATGCTCTCCTCCTTCCCGACGGAGGGCGGCCCAACACGCTGCATCGTCCTCGACCAAGGATCCCGTCCAGGTCCGGCGCTCCTCCCGCCTGACCAATGCAAGACCCTCATTATCGACCACCACCTCTCGGACTCGTTCCCAGCCGAATCGCAGGTCCTCTCGGCCTGTCAATCTCTCCCAGTCGCGACTACTTCGCTCCTCACGTACACGCTCTGCGCCGAACTCGTGCCCGAGCTTCGTGGAAAGGGCGCGTTGGCACTCGGTGCACTCGTGGGTGTCTACGGAGACCTCGGCAGCGGCAAAGTCAAATTCGGTTCACCGGACGAACCCTGGCCAGCCAGTCTCGCGCCCGCCGAAAAGGCACTCACCAAATCCGCGCTCTCGAAATCCGTCGCTTTACTCAACGCTCCCCGACGAACACCCGAATTCAACGTCGCTTCCGCCTATGCCGCACTCGAAGCTGCCGGCGACGCAGAAGACGAGACACCGGGAACTGGATTGAAGAGTGTTTTGGGCGACGAAAAGCTGTTGGAGGCCAAGGAGAGAACGGCAGAGGAGACAAAGAGGTGGCAGGCTGCGCCGCCGGTCTTTACCAAGGATGGGAGGATCGCGGTCGTGACGGTCGACTCGGGGTACCAGAGTGTGTGGCGGTTCTCTGTCCGCCCTCCGCTTCTCTCGCGGATGCCCCTGACCTCGTGTAACGTCGCAGTCCACCCGGTCATTGCGACTCGCTGGACGGGCACCCTCCGGAAAGCCAAAACGCTCGTCTGCGTCATGGTCCGTCCCCTCCCTCTCCCTTACCTCTCCTCTCCTCCTGACCTTCACCTGCGGTGCAGTGCGCCAACACGGGCTACACCCCTTCGCACGTGCACTTTTCCTGCCGCGCTCCTCGCCAACCCGACGCCCCTCCACCGGACTTGATCGCGTTCCTCACCTCGCTCAAACCCCTCTGCGACGCTCTCTCTCCCGGTTGGTCAGAACGCGTCGGCGATGACTTTGCGAGAGGGCATAGGGAAGCGACGGGTGGGATCATCAGGACGGAAGAGTGGGAGGTTTTGTGCAAGGCCGTCGAGTTGGGCGTGAAGAAGGAGAAAAGTGAGGGAGCGTCAGGGAAGGGAGCCAAGGGGAAGGTGATTGATCCTGGGCAGAAGAATACGTTGGACGGGTTCTTTGCGGTCAAGGGAAAGAAGGAGGAGGAGAAGGAGTGCAAGGCGATTTTCTCAGAGTGAGGTTAGAGGAGCGTGTGCAAAGTCGCTGTTGTCGTCGTCGTCGCTGCCCTCGATACGGACGTGACAGCTCACGCAAGAGACTGCTTGAGCAAGCGGTTGTCCCAAGACGAGCTGTTTCCGTCGATCGTTCTCTCCGCAACACGCTCTTGGAGGGCGAGCCAGTTCGAGCAACGACAGAACGAGGATTTGACAGCAGAAAGGATAGACTGTCGCAACACTTTCACGTATACTAACACCCTGCTCCTCCTCTTTAGAGTTTTGCCTTGACCGTCTCCCACCCCTCACTCACCTTCTCTCCCACGCTCTTCTGGCCCCCGTTGAACTGTGCCCACACTCCCTCCGAGGAAGAGGGCTTGACTTCGGGGCCGGCGAGGCGTTCGAGTTTCTCACGTTCTTGCGAGAGGATGCGGAGGGCGGAGAAGGAGCGGTCGAGGTCGCCGCGGATGTGGAGGCGCTGCAAAAGGCGGGCGCGTCAGTCAAGTATCTCGCGCTCGACGATCAAACGGGTCGCGCTGAGCAAGATGCAGCGCGGGAGGGAGCGAAAGATCGAGACTGACCTTGGCGGCATACAGCTTCTGTGGCGTGAGCTGCGGTCGACATTGCAGCCGGATATCAGGTCAGCTTCAGTCCTGGACGAGAGTCAGACAAACGCTGTTGACGCGAACGCACCCTGCCTGTCACGAGACCAACGAGGTCGCGGTCCTGGACTCGCACGATGACGTCCGGCTTGAGAGGCGCCTTCTCGCCTGGATTCAAAACGCCGACTCGGCCTTTCTTCTGCGCGAGGTCGAACGGAAGCTCGGCATCAGCGCGACATTCGAGATCGGCGAACGTCCGAGCAAGATTCAGCGGGCTCCTTCACGACGCACCTTCATGTCCAACCACCAGTGCGCCTCCTGTCCGCTCGAATTCGTGACCTGGAAGAGGTAGACAGTCCTGATAGCGCGTACGAGACGCTTCTTGGGTGACGAAGGGGACTGGAGGACGACGGAGATGAGGGCAAACACGCGCGAGGCGTCGAAACCGGGGCAGAAGATGGCGGGGTCTGCGAGCGCAGCCTGGTCGTCGTAGCAGTCGTAGAGGATCCAGCGAGGCGGTAGAGGCGAGGGAAGGGTTTCATCGTGAATGTGGGGTGAGGAGGAGCCCACTGAGTGAGCGGGCGTCTCTGGCGGGTTGTGCTGGGCCACACGCACCCGTACGAGCCTGTCCGAGATCTCCTGGTCTGACTTGTCCTGTTGTGCCATCGTCGAGCTGGCAGAAGAGCGAGGCCCCGCATGACGGCGAACTCAAGTCCGCCGCAACTTGCTCGCGGCGTCTTGGGAGTAAGCGAATACCGCATTACGTGCTGTTAGTGTCTCGAACGGATTATCAGCTGCTCAGCGAGCCCGCAGGACGAGTTAGACCTCGATTTTCTCCTCCTCGCCTCTTTCTCATCACTTTCCGCTCACTGCTCGCCTATCACCGTCGCTGGGCGGGTGCTCCTGGGTTGACGCAAGCTAAGCGTGTACCAGCTGTCGCCACGGCCGAGTCCTCTCGCTCGACCAGCCTCCTCTCCTCCTCGACTTCCTTTCCCGTCGACTATTGAGAGCGGACTCGCCTGGATCATCATTAGGGCCAGCAAGAACAGCTCTATGCCTTCCCGGAGGTTCAGCTGCATCTACAATCGAGGCGGCGCGCCCTCCTCGCTCGTTCGCCTCTTGCCGGCTTCCTCAGCCAGTCGCTGACTTGGCGATCAGCTCGACGAGCGTATGGCTCGCTCGCAGGGCAGGCTGGCCTTGCTCGCCGCCTCCCCACCCTCACTGGTCCTTGCGCTTCACCTGCTCGTCCTTCTGCTCGGCAGCAATGGAGGGGGCGTCGCAGCGGCACTCGCTCCGCTCAATGCGATAGACACCGTGTGAGTCCGCGGGTCTTTGGACAGACAAGGTGACGGATTGCTGACCTCTCTTCGTGCTCGCACAGCTTCGTCTTCGGCGATTCCTACAGCGAGACAGGCTTCGAGCCGTCCAAAGGATACGATCCGCTCGGTCAACCTGCCAAGGTACAGCCGTCGAGGATCTTTGTCTTATGTTCACCTGGCTGACCCGACCCGGCCCGGCTCGTACATGCGCCATGCGCAGACTACGTCCGCCGGTCCTTGTTCGTCCCGCTTCTTTCTCGCGCGCGTTTCTCCGCCTCACTTATGACGCATACTCATCGCGACAGCCTGGCCAATGTACTTCGCCAACACCACCGTCTCCCCCGCTCTTTCCAACCGCACCTACTCGTTCGCGCGAAGCGGCGCCACCGCTTCTCCCGAACGCGTCTTCTCGACTTACCCAAACATCTCGATGGGGTCGGAAGTCGACAGCTGGCAGGGGTGGTTTGTGAATGCTACGACCCAGGGGAAGAAGGCGAGGCCGGTTTGGGACGGAGGGAAGACGTTGTTCGGTGCGTCTCGCTCGCTCCTTCGCTCGAGGGTCCAGGCTATTTGTGTCGGAAGGCGTGCTGACTTGAGACTTTGACACATAGTCGTCTCCTTCGGTTTGAACGATCTCGTCATTGCGATGAAGTCGGGTCTGCCGCTCTCGACTGTCCTCGAGCCAACCTTCGCCGAGATCATGAACCAGACGACTCGCCTCTACAGCAGTGGCGGTGCGTCTGCGCGCGCTTCTCCGCCCCTTCCGCTTGTGCGTCTGCTGAGGCTCAGCCGCTTCCCCAGCCCGCCAATTCCTCTTCCAACTCATCCCAGCATTTCAGCACTCTCCCGAAGCCCAGCACAGCTTCCCGAATGTCAAGAACGCTCCTGCACTCGTCGAAGCGAACGCCAGGCTGTGGAACGCCCGGGTCAAGGTTTTCGCAGAACAAGTGACGTCGACACTCGAGGGGAGCGAAGTGGGAGTTTGGGACAGCTTTGGTTTCTGGGAAGAGGTGCGTACGAGCTGTTTTGCGCCGAATGGAGAGCTTGCGGGTCTCGGTCGTCGGCGACTGACGCGAATCTTCCAGCTCCTCTCGCACCCGCAAACATTCGGCTTCCGCAACTCGACCGGGTGAGTCTCGCGCGTCGCTACTCCCACAGGCAGTACCGCTGATGGTCTTACTCAGTGACTGCCCGATGTACGCCCCGCTAAAGTGGAAACGCGGTCAGTCGCTCGACGTCTACAAGAAGGCGTGTGGCGTTCCTGTACGGCTTCA
This sequence comes from Rhodotorula sp. ZM1, assembly GCA_009806315.1. Taxonomy (NCBI): domain Eukaryota; kingdom Fungi; phylum Basidiomycota; class Microbotryomycetes; order Sporidiobolales; family Sporidiobolaceae; genus Rhodotorula; species Rhodotorula sp. ZM1. The sequence continues at coordinate 80,629 of QYSD01000062.1, read as the reverse complement.
TATACGTCCAGCACGACGTCTTCGAGATAGCTGACTGTTGTTATACCGCGCAGCTACGGGACTACGTCTGGCTGGACCGGGCGCACCCGACTTTCACAGTGCACAAGCTGATCGCGGAGTCGCTCGTCGAGGTACGTCCCGACGCCTTGTCCTGCGGTCTAAGCTAAATTGCAACAGTAGATTTGACGGCTATATAACGTTGCGGGATCCCCAGGTTCTCTCACATCCGGGTACCTCTGCCACCACCTCCTTGAAGCGCCGCAACTCCCTCGCCTCTTCTTCCGGCCTCGGCAATATACACCTCGTCACGCACCACCGCGCGCCCATCCCCATCCACCGCCAGCACTCCGGCATGATCCGCCAACTTGTCAGGCGGGAAGACGCGTTACACCGCGTTGAGGCGGTCGGTAGCGTGGTGGGACCAGCGACGGGCGTTGGAGTGAAGGTGGACTAGGATTGTGGACTTCTGTAGACTGTCTTGATGCTATAGGCGGATGTACTACGCTCTTCTCAATGCCGCCTCGCTGCCTCGACTTCGTGCCCTGGTCTCGCTCCAGCATGATGCTCGTCTATCGGCTACTTATGCGCTCCTTTGCAGATAGGAAAACAGCTGTGCGACCGGCGCTCAGCTGGGCGGAATCCAGCGCTCACAGTGTCCTCCTCTCTGTATTCCTGCTCATCCCGCCGCTACTCTCGCTCCTGCTCTTCACTCGTTATCGAAGGCTGGCTCGCGCGTTGACCACATAAGAAACAGGCTGTGCTCGAGCGCTCAGCTTGCGCCCTGCGCGCGCATAGTCAACTCGTCGCCATCGACTGCCTGTCGAGGCAGTTGATTGATTGTCTCTCTCCTGGTGATGGAAGACCGGGACTGTCGCAGGCGCTTGATCGACGACGACAAGCAAGGGACGTCGTATCGCCGCCCTCGCTCTGCCTGACCAGTGGCCGACACTCTCCTGTTCCTCCCCGTCCCGCCTACCAGCGACTGCCTGTTCTTTGCTGGAAGGGCACGCCGGGGCGGCATTGACGAGACCGCCCAGCTTCGAGTCTCCGTCGAGCGATTGGCCAGGATGGCCCGCATCCAGGGCTACTCTGCCCCACCCACACTCGCTTTCTTCACGCTCGTTCTCTCCCTCTTCTCACTCCTCCGCACCGTTCGGGCCGTTCTTCCGCCTCTCGGCGACACCAACACTCTGTAGGTCTAGCCTGTTTAAGCACGCGTCCAGTAGCGGCCGAGACTGACGTTCAACTGACGCTGTCCCTCCCGCAGTTTCGTTCTCGGTGACAGCTACTCTGCGACCGGCTTCGACCCATCGAAGGGCTACGACCAATGGGCCCAGTGGCCCGACACTTTCGGCAGCGGCCCCTCCTGGTCAATGTACATGGCCAACTCGACTCGCGTTCCCTCGGCTCTCTTCGACCGCACCTTTTCCCTCGCCCAAGGCGGCACGCCTCTCTCGCCTGAGCGGAGTTGGCCCAACTTCCCGAAGGACGGAATGAAGGCGGAGGTGGACCGATGGGAGAAGTTCTTCGTGAACGCTTCGACCGAGGGGAAGGGTGCGAGGCCGGTCTGGACGGGCAGAAGGACGCTCTTCGGTGCGTACAACAGGAATCGAGTATCGAGTCTCACTGACGAAGGGTATCGTACGTCAGTCATCTGGTTCGGCGTCAACGACTTCGAGATTGCCGGCAAGATGGGCAACCTCGAACTTCCCGTCACCGACGGCACATTCGTCCGATTACAAGAGCAGGTCAAGCGGTTGTACGATCTCGGAGGTGCGCTCGAGCTTTCGCTTCTCCAGCGCAGACAGCGATTGACCGTCCCGCTTGCTCCGCCGCAGCCCGCAACTTCCTCTTCCCCACCCTCTCCCAGTTTCACCGCTCGCCCAATATCCGCATGCAATCGACGCCCGACTTCGACGCTCCCGCCGCGTACGAAGCGGGCTACTTACGGTGGAACGAGAAGCTGAAGGAGACGGCGGCGGAGCTCCCGCTCACTCTGCCGGAAGCGAACGTCCAAGTTTGGGACACCTGGTCCTGGTTCGGCCGAGTTTTGGACAACGCGGAGGACTTTGGCTTCAACAACTCGTCCACGTGCGTTTTCTCCTCGAGCAGTCTTGCGCGAGAATGCGCACTGATGCGTTCTTTCGCAGCTGGTGCTCGGCTTACTCGCAACTCAAATGGACCTACGCCGACTCGTTGGACCAAGAAAAGTCCGAGTGCGGAGTACGAGTGCGTCGAAAAGCCTACTCTTTCGCTTACGCTCAGCCGTCCTGACTGCTCATGTTTGTTCCGCTTCCCCCAGCTGAGCGAGTACTTTTGGGCGGATCAAGCCCATCCGACCTACGCCGTGCACAAATACCTTGCCGATTCGTTCATCGAGGTGAGTCGGCTGCGTCCCGAGGGTTCCTCGAAGATTGCGCTGAGCTGACAAATTGTCGCGCTTTCCCTCCCATGCTTAACTCCGCAGACACTCAGCAACCCGCAAGACACGCTCGTCATCGAGTTCGACCCGACTCGACTCCTCAACCCGGAGAAGCGACTCGGGCGACGCTCCGCCGTCGCCACCCTTGACGATCGCAACCGCCATCCTTCCGCGCCATCCCTGCGTCACCAGCATCTCCCTTGTCATTCGCGCAGAATGCGCCGCGTACCGAAGCGCTGGGACGTCTCGTGGACGGCGGTCGACCCCGAGACGGTCGGGCAGGCCTAGGCGCAGGTCGTCTCTCAGCGGTCCCCATGACCGCTGCGCTGTAGCAATATATCTTACCGTCTTTTGTATATCCTCTGTGTGCCAAGCTGACCCACAACGCCCGACTGGCACGACTGGCTGGATTCGGTCTTCATACCTCTGCTTCGCGCTCTCCCTTCTCCGCCTCGCGCACATCGAGAATGGCTATCCACATGCGACACGACGACGACCCTTTGCTGCTGCATCCAATCGGAGCGGATCGACCTCACCTCGCACGTCGCACGCTCCCCTCCCAACTTCTCTTGCCTGGCCTTCCTCCAACTCCCGCCGAGCCGCTACGAACAAGGTCGAGCGCTTCTTAGTGTCGGCCACTGCTGAGACTGCTTTACTGCGGCTCTCGCGATGCCTCTGCTGCCTACCTCGCCAACCACCTCGACCGGACAAGCCGTGCAGAACGGCTTCCTCCCTTTGCGTCACGGGATAGCAAGAGAAGGAGGCGAGGGTGATGTGTACAGTGAGATGAATCCTGCCGGTACTGGCGAAGCAGGAAAAGGTGCGCTGTTCTTCCCTTCGTTGCGAAAGCACAAGCTGATCTGTCTCCCTCCCAGGCCTCGTACCCATTTCGCGTTGCACGACACGCTCAGAAACGCGCTCAAGCAGCTACGAGGCTTTTGACTCGACGATGTGGATCTACGAGGAGGACTCGGCGTTGAGCGTTGCGGTCGGCCGTTGCGCAGTGGGCGACTGGGAGGGCGTTCGTCGAGCCTTCGTCGATGTGACTGGCTCGCCGAGGAGTGCTGGTACTCTCGTGGATCGCTGGCAGGTATTGAGGCTTGGCCCGTTGACTTCGAGGAAGTGTGCGTACGCCTTTCCTCCTTCCTCGCCCGAACGCTGACGCTCCGTCGACAGTCAAGCTAGCACGACCGCTACGCTCTCCCACTCGCTCAATCACGCCAGACACCCTGGATCCCACCTCGCCGGGCCCTCTCAGCTTCTCGAACGAAGAGACGACCCTTCGCTGGTTGCGTAACCAGCATTCGAAAATTCCTCCCCGATGGGCCCATTTCGCCCTCTCCGGACGATCTGTCCTTGCCGCTCGACAATGCGTCAATAGGCCGACCTGCGAAAAGGGCGCAGGAGGAAGGGCTGGAGGAAACGGTCGATCAGCTGCTCGTCGTAAGGCCGGAAACGTCCGCGTTTGACAGTCTTGCGAGAAGCCAAGTCGCCGTCGATCCGGCCGGATTGTGGGCCCCTCCGACGAAGATCTCGTCTGTCAGCTTTCGCGATGAGGAGTATCTGGGGCGGCCGGACGATGCGCCACGGGACAGGACCTCGGCTCGTCAGCCAGCGTCTGTCCCCGTGTCTTCCGCTACCAGCGACGCCCCCTACGCTGCCGAACCTGCCAAGGCGCCAAGCCCTTCCAACACTTTCCATCGCCCCAGCAGCTCTCAACGACTTCCCACCCTCTGCCGCCCATCTGCGAACCTATCGACGAAGTTGCAGATCGAAAAGACGTACACGTGAGACGACGATGACCCTCCTCCGCCTCTCAAGCCTCGTCTGCTCATCAAAGGCATCGCCAAGTCGGTGCGGCGTGAAGTCGCGAATGCGCCTCCTGCTCCCCTCGCGATGCGGCAGGCTTCCCCCGACCGCGTGCAATCCGCCCGGCCCGCTGCCCCGGCCCACGAACTTGGAGCAGCAGCGTCCATCTCCTTCCTCGCACCAATCTTCTGCGACACCAGCAACCATGGCGCCCAAACCGTTCGACCTTTCCTAGTCCTTCCCGCCGACTGTTAGCCAGCCGCCTTCGCTGCCCGACACCTTAATACGCGCCACGTTTTACGATTCTGCCGGACCGGACTACGAAGTTGGGATAGGAGGAGAAGCAGGCGGGCAAAGCGAGGCGGCGGAGGATGACGATGAAGCCGAAGCGCTTCAGGCCAGTCTCGACGTGGCGAATCGCTTGAGGGGGAAGCTCTTGACAGTTGCCGCGTCTTTGTGGGCGTGAGAGGAGGGAAGTCGAGGCGTAAGCTTGAATGCGAGTTGCGGGTGCCTTTCGCCTCTCCTGGTTTGACGAGTTGCGTCGCTTGCTCTCTCTGCTTGCTGTCAGCTGATACTATGCTCTTCATCTTGGCGCTCGACGACGTGTACGCATCGACGCACTGACCTTCGCAACTCACCCTTCTTCGCTCATTCCCCTCCCCATCTCACGTACTCCTCGCCCGCGTCCCGAGCACTGCCCTGAGCTGCTGACGCGCCGCTCCTATGCGTCTGCGATTACCTACAGCATGAATGCGCGCCACACAGCTTCGCGGGACACGGGCGGATTGAATCGCTTTCAACCCGCACAGCGGTGGCTTGCACAGGACGGCAGCGCGCGCCCGGGACGCATGGTGGTGCTTGGAATAATGCCGAGAGTACAACAACGGGTGCGCAAATGCGATTCTCGCTGGTCTGGCCGACTTGCCCCCCGAACGAAGCTGACCCTCTTGCCCCACCAGCTCTACACCCGGCCATCGGCGCCCCGTACATCTCCACTTCTTCGGCAGCATGTACCGTAGTATCGACCACGCCTCAATTGGCGGATTGGACGCGTGAGGAGGACTGGGCCTTGCTGGAGGCGGTCGCAAAGTGCAGGATCAGCGACTGGCCGACTCGTTCGCAAGGCGTTCTTGAGCTCTTCCTGGTGCGGGCCAAGTGGATTCGCGCTCTCGCACCGCTGAGGGACGTTGCAAGCGTGACTGCCGGTAGGCGGTTCCAGCGGGAGTGCGCGACATGCCTGCCGTGCTCCCTGCTTGTAGGCTAACTCATTGGCTCTCCATAGTCCTGAACTTCAGCGACATTCAAGCACGCGACTTCAAGAGAGATGCCTCAAGCCAGCTGCTCAGCGTACCTCCTTCGACCCCCCTCGACTTCAGCCTCGACACTCCTCGCACATCCGAACCGCCGCTACTGTCCCTGCACGCCCCGCTATGCTTCATCCGTCATCTCAAGGGAGCGCGGCACGGACTCGCTCTGTGAGCGAGGGACGACCTGCCAAGCGCGCTCGCTCTCCGGCGAGCACGAACGTCCTGTCCTTTACGACTCACGATGTGCCGCCGCCGAGTTGCGCCGAGTCTGCCTCTGCTCATATGGCGGCTCTGCACGCTACGACAGCACGGTGTCCTCCGACTGATCCATCTGTTGCGACTTTCCACCCGACTCGTCCGCTCCCGCCGTCGCGCACCAGCTTGCAGCTTGCTTTCCCAGCGACCGCAGCAGCAGTATGGAAGTGCAAGGCTGAGCACGTCCGCTGCCTCATCGCTGGGCATTGGACCAAGTTCCAACGTCAAGAGTCGACCGAGCAGGCACAGCGCGCGGGTCCGCAGACGTTCCCTCTTCTCTCGACGGCATCTTCGCCTGCTCCCCTGCGCCAGTCGAGCCTCACCGAGTCTCCGCCAAGTCCGCGCTTTCACCGGGACACCCTTGACCCCTCAGTCGTCGGATGCGTCAAGACGAAGGGATCCATCCACACGGCTGAGCCGGTCGACCTTGCGCAACTTGCACGTCTGCCTTTGCCTTTCCTGCAAGACCTCCGCTCCATTGCGGTTTCGTCGACCGCGCCGGCTTGTAGCGTCGAGAAGGAAGTCGCCGAATGGGAGCCTATTCTGGCGCGGGACGTATATGCAGGAAGAAGGGGGACAGGCGACGAAGGCGGAAGTGGAAGAGGATGCCGGCGACAAAGCGGATCCCGAGGCTGCAGTGCGCCTGCGCAGGAGGTTGCTGCGTCTCGCGCGGTCGTTGAGGGCGTAGCAGGTCGGGCATACGCAGGCATGACCTGTCCGCGCCGGCGTCCCGCAGAAACTCGTGTGAGCGTGCAGCCCGTCGCCGCCGTCTCTCGACCCTCTTCCCTTTCTTCCTCGCCTCACATCCGCAAGCTCAGGCCTCTTTCCCTTTCCCCACTCAATATCTCTTTGTCCTCCACGTTTTCCTTTGTCCTTCCGTAGCGTAAGAACCCCCTCCGCTCTCCCTTCCTCTCTCTCTTCTCTTCAGAACACTTTACCGCAACATTGCTTCGTCTCGTGCTCTCACATCGCCCCCTCGCGCTCTTTCTGGTCAACGCTATCGCTCTCTCTCTCGACTCGACTCTTTCCCGACGTCGCCGACCTTCCACCTCGTCGACAGCTTGTACGTTCCCCCTTCTCTCCTCCGTTCCCTGCTCCTCTCCGGATACTAACCTGCGCGGACACTCGCTGCACCAGTCGCGGTAGCTCGCTAGACGTATCCAAGCGCTTTCCAGCTGCTCCTCAAGACCCTTCACTCAAGGTGCGCCGAGTGCTCCCTCACAACTCGCTTCTTTTCCCGCTTTGACGACTCCGGTCCCCGTCGAGCTCGTTCAATGTGCGGTTGTTGCGGCTTCTTTGCTAGCCTACGAGCATTCAGATTGGCTCAGCAGCTACAGACCGTCCGCAGGACTTCATCGCTTCATCGCCTTGTCGCTCGCGTCGTCGACGAGTCCACATGCGCCGCAAAGTGGCCGCTCTTGCTCTGCCCACCGTCTCAGTTTCGCTCGGTACCGTGCTACTCGCTCTCCTGCGCTTGGGGCGAAATGGACAGCCTCACTTCGCCGCCCCTTCGACTGCCCGCCGCTATGCACACACCTCAGACTGCGCCCGTGCTTCAGCAGGACGTTCCCGGGGCGGCGCAGACGAGCGGGGGAGCAGGGAGCTTGCAAAATGGTGGCGAAGGAGGTCGCGAAAGATGGCGCACACCCAAGCGCGAGCGTTTCCGTACGTTTCGCTTCTTTTCGCCTCGCCTCATCCGTGTCCGTAGCGCGCTGAAGGCTTCGGCCTCTTCCCCAGCTTCAGCTTCAGTGGTTTGCGAAGGATGAATAAAGCGACAATGAGTCTCCCACATCCTCGAGGACAGCCTTCCAGCTCACACATCCGTCGCAGATCCACATCTGGGCACCGCAAAAAGGAAGGTCGCCTGGACGGAGAACGAGGAAGTTTCTCTGCTTGCGATTATCACGCGCGGCGCAGCGTCTGTTTGCGCAAGAACTCGCTCAAATGGGAAATATGGACCCTCTACTTGCCCGGCAGGACCAGGGTAGAGGTCAGTATGAAGGCATACGGCTTACGCCAAGGCTGAGGAGAAGTGGTTCGCAAAAGACGGGCAGAAGCCGTTTGCGAGTCAGGCGGTGCAGCTGAGGTGGGAAGCACTCAAGGCCGCAGCGGCCGAGGCCTCACTCAATCCTCTACAAAGCACGCCAGCCCCAGCGCACTTGACCGTTCAACCCAGTCCCCGGCCGAACTCGCAGCGCGCAACGTCTGCTGTTGTCTCGACCAGCGCACCGCCGCAAAGCGGCGACTGTACCACTGCCAACAAGACGCACAACTCCAGCACCATCAGACGGCACGCATCTACACCTCAGCAACCCGCGTTTGCTCCCCCGAGTCGCGAAGCGTCCCAATCTGCCTGCGCCTCTGAGCAAGTCCACCTCATCCCGCTTCGCCACGCCAACCCTTCCCGCATCTTCCTCCGCCTCTTCGCTGCTCAGCTCTCGGCTTTTCCATACTGTACCCGCCACCGACCCCAACGTCGAAGCCGTCGCCGCATCGTCGACCAGTGGCATGCAGCCCCTCCTCGACAAACTCGTCTCCGGCTTACTTGCCCACCTCGCGGGCGAACTCGAATCCGGAGGGTCAGCTGGAGACCTCGGGACCGACGGACTGGCGCTGGCGGCGTCACAAGCAGATGAAGCCACAAAGACGCGGACGAGGAAGACGAGCGACGAGCGGCCTGGGCAGGCTGCGTCAGCTTGGGGCGACGAGAGGACCTCAAATGGTTACCGAGGTCGAAGGGAGGCGTTGCGCTCGAGCAGCGGTTGCGTGGGATTGCGGAACGGTTGGCGCCGTGAGCGAAGGTCGCGAGGAGAATAGACGACTGGCGTCTTCGGCAAACTCTCTCTCTCTTTCAGAGAGTCGAGTCCGCAATCAATACTGTACGCAATAGCCGAGCTGAGAGAAACAGTCTTCGTCGTCGTCGTCGCTCCTCGGAACCTTCGCAAATGCCCCTTCGCTCTCTCTTCGCCTCCTCACACTCGCTCGCACGCCTCCCTTTCACTCCGTAGCGCTGACAGAACATGGATGAGCTCACAGACAGTGGCAGGAGCTCTCGCGCGTCCTCGTTGACACCAACCACCCGGTTCGAGAAGGTGTTCGGACGGCAAGCGCACCAGGACCAGCAGGGCGCTTCGGGCGACCCTGCCGGCGGGAGTGGCAGCGGTCAAGGGGTTTTGGGTGCTGCGAATGAGGAGCGCAAGACCTGTGAGAGCGAGCATCGTGCGTTTGCCCGCTCGCCTTTACGAGACGAGCGAAAGTTGGCCGCGAACGACGACGTCCATTCGCTTGCACGCAGAGCCAATTCAGCTGCAATCAGGGACTATTGACGCCTCACAGCAGGGGGAGGGACCGCTTCTCAAGCGGATCAAGCGGGAGGGCGGCGAGAGGTGGACGCGGGAGGAAGAGCTCGCTTTGCTCGATATTCGCGAGGGACCGGAGAAGGTGACTTGGGCGGAAACATCCGAAAAGATGGTTGCGAAGGGTCTCACCAGGCGGTGAGCATTGGCTCTTCAGCAGCGGTTCCAGGCCATGGATGGTGCGGGCGACAGTAAGTCGACTTTTGCGTCCCCCTCTGCTTTGTTTACTGAGCTACATCGGCGACAGATCCAAGGCCTGCTACCGAACGCGACAGCAGCTGGACGGACGACGAGCGGCTCGCTCTTCTCGCCATCAACATTTACCGCGACTCCACCGTCTTCAGCTTCTGCAAGCCGTCCATCGACTGGACGTCCTGGCAGGCGTTCTTTCCTGGCAAGACAAAGTACCACCATCAGCATAAGGCCGCCGAGCTGCAAAAAACCGAGGAGGCGGCGAAGCTCAAGGCTTAGCGGTACCAGGCACGCGAAGCGACCATCCAGGCTAGTTGGCAGTCGCTGCAGGCTGCCAAGGCGGCACAGACGAGTGGTCAGCGGGGCGCCATCGCGACGACGTCGATGGCTGCGATGAGTGCGACGGATGCCGTGGACGGTTTCTTCCTCACGCTCGAGGACAACACCTTCTCGACTTCCCAGCCGACGACAGCTCCCGGCTTCGGGGCCTCCCCATCAGCAGGAGTCCACACCTTCGTGCACCTCCCTTCAGCCTCGTACAGAACGGAAGGCCTCGCCCAGACTGGCTCCTTGCATCCGCACTTCTCCTCCACGTTCCCGGCACCGACCGCCTCTTCCGCTCGTACTGGTACATTGTCGACCGGTCCACTTAGCCACTCGCATCAGCCCCACGTCGACCCCTATCTCGACTTTCCCACTGTCCCGCAGGTCCCGCAAATGCATGACCCGCTCAACCCTCTCCCTCGTACGACTTTCGGCCAGTCTACCTCGGCGCAAGGCGGATACTCACTCTTATCGCAGCGAGTCCAGCAGCCCGCCTTCACGCTGCGCGAGCAGCAGCACCAGCCCATCGCCGCTGCTTCGGTCGTTTCGCCCGCTTCACCGCTGACGAGGCAGTCGTTCGTCGCGGCTGAAATTGCCAAGCTGGTGGTCGATGCGAGCGAAAAGGCGGTGATTCAGACGACGGCGGCGGGTACGCAGGAGCCGGTCGTGGGCGAGGGATGCGCGAAAGAGGGCGAGAAGTCGCTCAGAATGGACCTGAGCGACGAAGAAGACACGTCGCGGCTACCGATGTCGAAGGCGGGCATGAAGTTGGAGGAGAGGCTGCGTGGCATTGGAAAGAGCTTAAAGGAATGAAGGAAAGGCGGCGGATGGTTTTGCTCGGCTCAGTACCGCTTGTTGTCAGACTTTGCGTAACGTCAGCTCACTTGGAACGCAACGAGTGCGTCCTGAGAGGCGAGAGAGAGACCGAAAAGCGATAAAGCCTAACTTCTAGTCCGTGTCTGCGTGAGATTCGAAAGCTTAGGCGCTGCGGTCGGGATAAGGTGCAACACCATGCGAGCCAAGTCAACCGGTGAGCGAGACACCCGAGAGATGTAAGGTCGAACGTCAACAATGCAAAGCGAGAGCATCTCGACAAGAACTACTTATCTGCTTTTTTTTTTTGACGACGCCGTCAGCGGGAGCGAGAGTGGTGAATACGAGACGCTCCACTTACGAGCATCCTTGCCCATCTTGAACCACGAGGGCTTAACCGACCCTTTCGACCCACCCATCCCGAGTCCCTTCCCAAGCAAGCGCTTCATCTTCTCCTCCTTCTCGCGCTTCTTCCGCGCTTCTTCGCTCTCACCTGATGGAGCGTCTGCGGGAGTCTCGTCGCCTGGCAGGAAGGAGGGAGGGAGGGGAAGTTCGCCTGCTGCGGCGAGGAGGTCGAGCGTGAGAGGTGGAGGAGAGCAGGTCGTCGAGTTGAGGTCGTCGATTGTGATGCCGGAGCGGAGTGCCGGAGCGGAGGAACCGGGAGGAGTCGCTTCGAACTTGATATAGAGGGCGGTGGAGGGCGTGAACTGCAGGTCCATCAGGTTCTTCCCCTTGTAGGCGGGGTCGGCGCAGCGATATTCGGTTCGAGGGGGCGTTTGGTCTGCGAGCAGTGCATGCGTTAGCGTACTCGGGACAATCGACAACCTTTGCTCAGGTTCAGACAGGCGGAGCAGATCCCTCGACCCGGGCTCGCAGAGTTCGCCGACTCACAAAGAACGAAGGGAATATCCCGCACATCTTCACGCAGTGCAAGACGGACGAACTCGTACAGGTGAACGAGCTTGTCAGTCGACGGGAAGACGCCTTCGAGCTGCGAACGGTCGGGGAAGCGGATCCGGATGCGGGTCTGAGGGCGAGACGTCGCCGTTAGCATTTCAGACGAGTCTCCAGATCGTAGCACACTCACATGAGGCCACCTCGCCGCCTTTGCTCTGTTCTTCGCCGCTTCTTCCCTCTCGCGCAACGCCTTGGTCATCAATGGCCTATCCGTCAGGTCCTCCCGCTTCTTGATCTGACCCGCGAACGCCTGCTGCAACTCAACCTGCGTCGGTTGGAAGTACGATTCGGGGAGATCGAGGAAGCGGGTTGTCGCGGTTGCATGTGTCGAGGAAGGGAGGTAGAAGCGAGCTTCAAACTCTCGTCGCTTCAAGGGGTCGACTGGCGAGACAGAGGTGAGAATGACGGTTCTCGCTGGCCCAGCTGCAGGCTGCACGGGCGCGGGTGTGGTCGATGGGCTTGCGACGGGCTCAGGGGAAGGTGAGGGAAATGGGGAGGAGTGAGCGGCGCCGGGCAAGCGGCTGGTCATCGTGATGAGTTCTTGCGGAGTCTCTTCAGCCATCGCGAGCCTCCTCAAACACTTTAGCAGGCGTCAATGTAGTGGTCGACGCCAACGAGGTGTTCGCTCATCGTCCTTCCGACTTCGCCACTTCACACGCTGCGCCAGAATCTGCTCAAGTGCCCTGCTTAAAGATGCCCACACTCGTCTGCACAGGGTGCTCGTCCTCACTCGGCCTGCTCGCGCTGTCTTCCTTCGTCTCCCGCATCATCGCTGCCCCACACACTTCGCAATGGCGCGTACTGGCAGGATACAGGTCGACGAGCCTCACAGCGGAGCAGGAGGCCCTGTCAAAGCGATGCCGGGAACAGCCGGACAAGATCTCGTTGGACTGGATGACATTGGACCTCCTCCGGCTGTCGAGCGTCGAGGCGTTCGCGAGGCGGGTCAAGCAGGCACTGCACGATGACGAGGGCGTCGACGTGCTCTTCATCAACGCCGCCGTGTACAACATGAGCGCGCGAACGGTCAACCTCGCGGGGACGGCTTGGACACAGGAAGCCTTAGTCAACGACCTCTGTGCGCCCGTCCGCTTCGCTGCTGCTCTTCTGCTTCTACAGCCTGACACTTGAACACTACTGCTACAGCCCAACACTACCTCATCCAGCTCCTCGAACCCTTGCTCACCCGTTCGTCAACGGATGGCCTTCCTCGCTCTCGAATCGTCTTCACCTCGTCCCAGCTTCACACGTCAATAAAGTCACTCGGTACGCATAAATGCGGTGCCTGTTGGAGCGCACACTGATGTGTTACGCTGGGAAACCGTAGACGCGCTCGGCCCATGCCTCAAGCCTTCCCGCTCCGACCACTCAAGCGGAAAATCACGCTACGCCGCTTCGAAAGTCGCACAGCTCATCTCGGCACGTTTCTGGCAGCGTCACTTTGCGGTGAGCGGAGGAGACGCTCGCCTGGTAGACGTTGTGACCGTTTCCCCTGGTGCGCCTTCACCTCGCTTCCCGCGATCCATCGCTCACGCTTGAATGGGCAGGCTTCGTCCCGACAACCGGCTTGACACGGGACGTTCCTCTCCTCGGCCGTCTCCTGATGCGCTACATCCTCGCTCTCATGCCCTTCGCCGTCTCTGAAAACGAAGGTGCCGCCCGCCTCGCCCGAACGATCCCTTCTTCCCCTGACTCGCCCGACTCTCTGTCTTCCCTCCTCACCGAGCTTTCAACCAAGGACAACCCGCCACTCATGTTCCTCGCCGGTCCATCAACTGCGCCGCTCCCGACTGCAGACGAAGTGCGAAGCGGCGTGAGAGGAGCGGTCAAAGGCGGCGTGGCGGAGGACCTCCTCGCACAGAGGGAGGACGATGGGATGTGGTCGCAGGTCGAGTGGTTGTTACCTAGCGAGGAGACGCTGCGGAGTTGGGCGAGTGCGAGTGCGTGAGCGGATCAGGGAAGTGCGGGTGTTGTAACACGGTCTTGCAGTCATACGGAGACCAGGGGACAACGAACGAGTGCGCGGAGCTACGCAAAGGCGAAGGGGACGAGAACAACAGCCGAGCAAAACTGTGCGGGAGAGAAACCGAGAAACAACAACCGAAAAGATAGATGGGAAGCCGCCTCAACAACACCCTTTCCTCCCTGCGCACCGCGAAGCGGATGCGCTCTTAATTGGCGCAATTGTCACGCTCTGCACGCCTGCCGTATCCGACATCTCGGTCCTCCTCATTGCCTCCTGCATGCTGCATTCGCCCGTCTCGACAAGCCGCTTGAGCTCCGCACCCTTGGCCGTCAGCTCGACGCATGTCTGCCAAACGCGCAGTTCCTCTGAGCCGCCAATCGCAAAGTGCGGCGGGTCCGCCTCGCCGTGTGTCGAGTCGGATAGGACGGGAGGGTAGCCGTCGAAGAGCATTGAGGCGAGCTTCTCGGGTGTGTGAAGACCGCGCGAGTCGGAGGATGGCGAGAGAGGCGGGAGCATGTATCGCTCGAGCGAGTCGAACGCTTCGCGCACAGGGAGGTAAGTTGCGATGCGGAGGACAGGGAAGGATGCGGGTGCAGGGGCGGATGACTCTTGCGGATCGGCGTATGACGAGGATGAAGGGTCACCGCCCTTTGAAGCGTTCTGGGCGTTGTCGGCCGGGTACGAGGGCGTGTCGTCGAAGAATGGCGCCGAACAGTCGATCAAGCCGCCGCAACACTCATCATCCTGCTCTCTCACCGCTATCGCTTCCTCGCCAGTCCTCTTGCCGTCCACGTCCACATCCGACACCGCATGACATCCCTCCGTCCCAGCCTGACAGTTCATGACCCCGTCGCAGCAAGGCAACTTAGTCGCCCTCGCCTTGGCCTTCTCCGCGCTTCCCGCTCCCAATCCTGCAACCCTCCCGTTCCGCGCAGCCTGAATGACGCCCTCAATAAGCTTAACGCAGAAGGCGCGGTACTTTGCCTCACGCGAATCGGGCGCTTCTTCGGCTGGGGGTTCGGGCGAGAGGTTGCAGCATCGAAGGAGGAAGACGCGTTGCTTCGCGAGCGTGTCGTGTTCGTCGGCGAGCGAGTCGGGTGCATCGACGCCGTCTTCTTGCTTGATACGGTTGCAGGCGAGCGACGAGTGCGACGAAGCCGTGACAGACGTGCGCGGCTCGGAGGGGGAGGGGCCGAGAGCAGCGGGAGGTTGACCGAAGGAAGAGACGGGCGGCAGGACGACCGGATACTGCGAAGTCGAGGCGCGACGATCCTGGGGGACTGGCGAGGGCGGCCGGGGTTGGTGCTGGTAGTATTGCGGGAACGGCGGGGCGGTTTGGTGCGGAGGCGGCTGAGGAAGAGCGTGAGATTGAGGAAAGACCGTATTGGGGAAGTGCTGGGATTGGGGAGAGGGGAATGATTGCTGAGGGTGAGAGGGAGAAGGAAGACGCGGCTGGTGTTGCGGCGCAGGCGGGAGTTGCTGAAATGGTAAAAGCGAGGGCTGTGGGACCGCGAAGGGCGACTGAGGATAGCCCTGCTGGAAGGGCTGGGCGCCTGGCGGATACTGCCATTGCTGCTGAGACTGCTGAAGCGGGTAGCGCTGGAACTGCTGAGGCATTGAGCCGTTCTGGTACTGCGGCGGCATATGGTACTGAGATGGTCCTGGTGCTGAAGAGTAGGCGCCGGGCGGGGGAAGCGGCATTGGCTCAGCCGAATAGGCGTGACCGTTTGCGGGTGGAGGAGGAAGCGATAGAGCGGCGTAGCCGTTCGGTACGGGGTTGCCGTTCCGTTGCTGCGCGATAGCCTGTGTCTGATCCTCCGTCGGACTCGGCGCGGCAGACGAAGGCGCCGAACGACCCATCATGAGGACCTCTGCAGCCGCCCCGACCTGCGGATCCGCCAAAGCTGCCGCCGCCTCCCATTCGAGTCCGCGGGTCGACGTCAAAGGAGACATGCCGTCTGCACCGTCTTCGCCGTCGTCCTCGGTAATCGCCTCCGATACTCGCCTCTTGCGCGCAGTCGCCTTTGCCGCACCATTCGTCGACGGCGTCCACCCTTTGCCTCCTGGAATCGAGACGTTCCCGCTCGTTGGCGACTCGACACCGACTAGCTCTGGCTCCTCGCCAGCTACGGGCGGCCCATCTGGTGGCAGTCCAAGCCTCCTCCGCAACTCGTTGTTCTCCGCCTCGAGGAAGACGACCCGCGCCTCGAGGTTGGCGAGTAAGGCAGCGCGGCGGGCTCGAAAAGCGCGCTGGATGTCACGAGAGCGCTGTACGCACGAGAGGCGGCAAATGGTGGGTCAACCGGACACGGCGGAGGAAAGGGACGAAAGTGACTGAGCTCACCGATGGCGGCAATGAGTCGTCTTGCTTGCGCCCGCGTTTCTTTGGCCCGCCTTTTCCGTCCTCCTGCTGCGGTGTCCTGGCCTTGTCCCCTGCGGCCATTGTGGAGTGAGGCGAATGCAACCTGGCTGAGAGGCGTGACTGATCGCGAGCGACTGGCAGGCCGGCAAGGTTGTCGGGGGTGTCCAGGCGCTCCCAGCGCTCCCCTAATCTACTTCTTCAGGTCTACAAAGCGCCGGTGAGCGTGCGATTCGTGCAAGACGGCGGCGAGAAGGTGCGCAGCTTGATGAGAGGGCGTTGCGCTCGCTCGTTAACCGGAAGGCGGGTGAACGATCCAGTCGATACAGGATACAATAGAGCAGCGTAGCGGGCGTGGCAGCACAATGCCAGCCCAGCTGAGCGTGTCCGGGCAAAGGCGAAGGTCGGGCCCCTCGTCAACCGCCTCCTCCGCTTCGTCTTCTAGGATGCTCAAAAAATGCCCATTACTGTACGCAAGCAGTACTACGACTTATTGGCCACTCAGAGAAGCACCCGAGTGAGTGTCGACGAGCCGTTGGCGTGGTGCGTTCCGTCATCGCTGTCGGCGCCTCGCTCTCCTCCTCGACTCCGTTCTTCGCCTCTGTACATACCCTAGACCCGCTCGTAGACTATTGCTGGACCCTCCGCCCCCCTTGTGCTCTACCGCTGAACCCGCACCCACTGCCTGCCCTCCTCCGCCCTTCGTTCGCTCACTCCTCGCCGTACAGAATGACCGACAAGATCATCTATTTCACTCGCCACGCTCAGGCAGAGCACAACGTCGCAGAGGACTACACCAGTGCGTCAGCTCGTCGTTATGATGTCTTGCGCGGACGCTGACCGTCTTCCTCGTTCCTCCAGTCCGCGACGCTCCCTTGACGAAGCTCGGGAGGCAACAGTCCGCCGAATTGCGCGAGGATACTGAGGACCGTTTTCAGAAGGACGCTGAACTGTTGGTCTCGTCGCCGGTGAGTATCGTCAACATCGACTCGCGTGTGCGGACTCCGCTGATAACCCTCCCTTTCTCGCAGCTGCGCCGCCCGATGCAGACGATGATAGTGGGGTGAGTGCAATTTTCTTCCTTGTGCCGAACGCAGCGCTGATGGAGCGAAGCAAAGGTACGCTCCCCTGCGGAAGCGCCTTGAGGCGGAAGGGAAGCCCGTTATCCTCCTCACCGAGCTGCAAGAGGTCAACAACCTTCCCTGCGACACCGGCTCCGTGAGCTTTACTCCCATCACTCCTGTGCCACAGTTGCTGACGCAGTTCTCTCGCAGGACCGCTCCCTCCTCAAATCCGATCCTGAATTCACCGGTCTCGACTTCACCGCTCTATCCGACTCTCCCGCACACCTCAACGGCGCTTCATGGACCTCCAAACAAGGCTTTTTCGCACCCGAAAACGTCGAGGAGCGCGCGAGGTGGGTGAGGAGGTGGTTGAGGGAGAGGGAGGAGGAGAAGATTGTGGTGGTTGCGCATGGGGATATCTTGCGGTGCATCACGGACTGTTACAGGAGTGCGACGGTGCGTGCAAAATCCTTTCGTTGCCTTGTCCTCGACTCTGATGCTTCGAACGCTCGCAGCCTTGGGCAAACGCCGAAGTCCGCGCGTATACATTTGAATCTGCCGACGACGCCGACGCCAAGGTCATTCCCGTCAAGGAGGTCGCCAAGGAGGGCGACAACGCGCCAACGAGTTCGGACCTGCAGAACGGGCGCAACAGGACGTACTAGACGCTCGCCTCGCAAGATGAAGGGCACGAGATAGACGGATATCGCATCGAACGTATGGCACGGCATCGCGCAATTCGCATCTAGAGTCTTGGCGTACAGTGTATCTGGCGAGAGGAGGACTTGACCGGAAGGATCGTCTACTTCGAATCCTTCTGCGCTCCAGCCGTGTCCTTCACCGCTTCTACTTCCGCCTGCGTCCTCAACCTTCCATACTCCCTCTTCTCCTCCCTCTCCGAGTACCGATCGCTGAGTAAGTTGAAATGCGGTCGAAGGAGGAGCGTAACCTTGACGAGTTCTTCACAGACGTCGACGAGGCGGTCGCGGTTGGATGAGGGCATCAGGCGGTCCGAGGGCGTGTACTGTTTCCATGCCATCGGTATACTCGACTGATTCGGGATCTACGAGAGAAAGGTGAGCCGGAGCAGCGGGGAAAAGGGAGAAGGACAGGACGAACGGCGAACATCCGCATCCATCGTCCGAGCACTCGCAACAAATTGACGACGTTGAAAGACTGGCTTCCGCCGTTGACCTGACAGACAGCGACGGTGCGGCCTTGCGTCGGTCGAACAGACCCGACACTGAGCGGGATCCAGTCAACTGCGGATCGAGGCCGACCGTCAGTTCGCGCGGTCACGGCGAATGCAGGGCCTCGAGTAACGGACTTTGGTTCTTGAAGACAGCAGTCACTGTGCCGTGCTGTTCAGGTGAGCACCAGAAATGCGCGTCGCTCCAGTCGGACAACGCCCGCAGCTCGACGACCTTCTCGTGTTTGTCCGAGACATCGTCCTTGATCGGCAGGCCTGTCGGGTCGAACACACGGACGTCGGCACCTGACCGTGTGAGGATTCGGGCGGCTTCGTAGGCGGTTAGGCGGGAGAAAGACCTGGTTCGCAGAGAGGAAGCGAGGTCAGCAGTGTCCTCTCGTTCGGCTTCGACGGGACCGCACGCACCGTTGCCGGAGCGATCCATACAGCACCAACACCTTGACCTGCTTCTCACCCGCCTGCATCTCCCGCACCGTATCCAGCTCGAGCGCCTCGACCCAGTCTGGCTCGTCGTCCGCATTCTTCGTCGCCAAGAACGGCCTGTACCGCCGACTCACCTCCTCTTCGCGCATGTGGGCGATACTCTCGCCGACGGAGGCGAGAGATGGCGCCGGGTGTCCGTTCGAGAGCGTAGCAGTCATGCCGAGGCAACGGGCGACTCGGAGACGAGGAGGATAACGGGCGCAAGCGGCACGTGATGGACGAATGAGGACAGCTGCGCGCTGAGCAGCTCTTGCGAGCATGAAGCAGGACAAGGCGAGCGACAGACGAAGGGTGAGCGCGGACGACAAATTCGAATGCGGAGCTGCGGGAGCCGACCTCCGCTCCGCGTTATCATGGCGCGCAACATTGGAAATCACAGATGCTTGCCTCCGTAAGGGCTTCAATCTACGTCGACGCTGAGTCTACTGCAAGCCGCGCTCGTCGGCGATCGTAGCTGGCTCGACTGGAAGGAAGTCGGCCAAGGTCGGGAAGCGATTCGTTGCGAGGGGCGTGGCAGAAGAGCGAAAGGCTGGTCGAACTTGTCTCTGCGGGCTGCATGCCGTAAAGAGGCTGTGGAAGAGCGCTGTAGACCGGCAACCCCGCAAATATTCGACGAATGCAAGAGCGGATGCATGTGAAGTGCGGTCGTGCGGTCGAGGCTGTCGGAAAGCGCGCCTAAGCGCTTGAGCGACGTCGAACGCCGAGACAGTTACTCGAATAACCTCGGAAGTGTCTGATGATGCGAACGAGAGAGTGCAGGCGAATGACAAAGCGCCTGGAAAGGTTGCCATACCTTGGACTGCTCAATCTCGGGTGCGGCGACGCGAGTGTCCGCGGTATCACCGCGCAGGGCTGCTATTGCTTCGTGATGGGCGCAGGCTCGCGGAGGAGACAGGAGCAGTCGTTGGTCGTCGTTGAAGACACTTCTCGCGAGGGACGGGCGGATGCGAGGCTGTTAGCTCGGTGAAGGAGGGCGCATGTTGTGCTGCAACCAATTTCGCCCGAATCTGGACGATGTATTAGATACGCTGGCGAAGCTCGTCGGGCGCCTGCAAGGGAAAGCTGGCGCAGAGCTCGCTCCAACCCATCTGGGCCGCCAAAGTCGCGTGCTAGTGCGCGAGCAGGACCTCATCATCTCGATCCGTCCATGAACTAGGCGGGAGGCAAGACACATCGTTGAGCTGCGTCGGCGCAGGCGCGGCGGGAGCAGTAGACGTGACAGGCTGGAGAGGATTGGAAAGTCGAGGTCGCTTTAGCGGCGAATGAGCTGTCGAGGGCGCCTTGGGTGCTCCCCTGTCAAGCTCAAGTATATCAGCCATGTTGAGGCGGCGAAAAAGCGAGAAAGACGACTCAATGCTCGCTCGGAGCGCCTTCGACTTGCGTGCACCCCGGAGGATCCCTTCGATTATTCGTGTACTGCCCACTTTGTCGTGCAGGCTGGACCTCACGAGCTCTTGCGTGCCCAACGAGCTTCTGCCGCCTCGGTCCATGATCTCGCAAAGCACGTCCTCCTCCTCGGTTGTCCAGATCATGCCTCCCTTCCGCGGCCTGTACTGCGAGGGGTTTTGTCGACGAAGTCGAGCTCATGTCGTGTAGCAGAGTGGATCGACTGGGCTCGGAAGGCTTTGCTGGGGGGCCATGCGAACCCAACGCCGGGGAAGGTGCTTGAGGACGAAGAAGACCCGCAGGCAGCGCCGGAGCCGCGTAGTGCGCGTGCAATAGGCTAAGTGAAGCTCAGTAGGTCGTCTAAGCTAGAGTACCAGCATGTACGAGCAGGAAAGTGAGGCGTAGGAGGAAGAGCGCGAGACGAGTGGTTGTTGCGAGGTGAAAGCGAGGCCAACGGGTCAAAGCGTCGCCCTGCATGGTGAAGAGCCGGAATGGTCAGCAAGGATAAGCACATTCGAAAGCGAGCGTGAAGCAGACTCACAGGAAAGCGAAAACAGAAGCGTGCGAAGGAAACACGATGCGAACGACCTGCTTCTTTGCAAGATCTTGACTGCTTTTCCAGCGACCATACGTCCACAGTATACCTTCTTCCGTGTACTGCACTCCGTCCCGCTCCGCCTACTCGCCTATTGGACCATCCACTCACTTCCTGCCGCCCTTCTTGCGCGGCGTACTGCGACTCTCACTCTCGTCTCCGCTCGTCGCGCTCGTGTTGCCGCTCTTGCCCTTCCTGGACCTGAGGTGGTGCTCAGGAACCCACGACTCGTCAACGGTCTGCTTCTCGCCCGTCTGCTCGTCGACGATCTTGTTCGACTTGGCGATGACGGCGTGGGTCGAATGGGCAGCGCGCTTCTTCGCCTTGGGCGGGGGCGCAAAGTACGACGTGTAGACGAGGTAGCCAATGCCGCCGAGGAGACCGCTCAGGAGGAGGAAGGCGAAGAGGAGGGCCGGGTCGAACCACGAACCTGGCTGCTCAACGATCGTGACGGTCGAGTCGTAGCCGGTCACAGTGTGAAGGTTTCGCTTGGAGTCGGTGTAGTCGACAAAGACGCGGAGGCCGACATCGCCAATCTTGTTCTCCGAGTGGAAGCGGTACGGGATCAAGGGCGACTTGCCGTTCGGGCCGACAGCGAGGCCGAGGCGGAGGTTGGTGGTCTGTGCACGGAGGTGAGCATATTTTTCTCGTCAAGGTGCAATTGAATGAAGACTCACGTCGCGGAGCTTGCGCTCCTTGCCAGAGGCCTCGCGATACTCGGCGCGGACGCTGGTAACGGTGATCGGCTCGGAAGCGTGGTTGATGACGCGGACGTGCAGGAGGTTGTCAGACCTGCCGTTGCTGACGCCTGCAAGCACGAAACGTGGGTCGGCGAAAGTTATATCTGCTTCAAGGCGAAGCGGGGGATCGAGGCGAGAATGGGGCAGCCGGCCGGGTCGAAAGCCCGGGACACAGCACACGACTGGCAGGATTCCATGTAACCATCGAATGGCGCCCATCAACGCCCTCGCTGCCAACAACCGCTTGATCTCCCTAACCTCATCCCGTGTCACTTCTCGCTAACTCGCAGACCAGGACAGCAGGTGTGACATCAGTGTGAACGGAGCAGTCAACTCACGTCCAAAAGGATTGTCATCCGGGAACTTGACAGTTGCCTCGACGTCGGGCGAGGACGACGCGGCGAGTGCAGTCGAGGCGAGGAGAGCGAGAGGAGCTGTGCGTAGCGCGCAGGGGTCAGTAGGAGCATTGCCGAGTTCGACCGCGGCTGCTAGCGCACCTAGCAGGTTCCGGAGGAGCATGGTGACGGATGGTGGACGTGCAAGAGGAAGACCTCCTCCGCGTGTCGTGCGGGATGAGTTGTCGACTTCCTCCCGCGCTGACACGAAAGGCTCGCTGATGCGACAACAGTAGATGCAATGCAGGAATACGAAAGGAAAGGGAAAGGCCGTGGAGTGAAACAAGGAGGACGAGGCGGAACGACTGAGTGTGCGTCAGGCGACCCTTGAGCGTCTAGTTGAAAATGCCATGTACGGCCTCGGACTGCGCGAGTGGGTATGCGTAAGCGCAAGACTCTTGCGACGATTGTCAAGAGTCAGACACACCATCAAGCCCGCTCCCAACCCGAATCCAGCGCCGGAAGCGACCGCCTGCGACGCGAAGGACGTGGTTCAGTACTCAGTCTGTCTGCAAGCGAGTGCACACGAGCTCCTCACCGTTCCCATCTTGCCGCCGAACTTGCCGAACTTGTTCTTCTTCGCCTCTTCCGGGCCTGGAGCGGTCTGCGGACTGACATAGATCTGTTGCGGCGGCGGTGGAGGAGCATTGTAGGGCTTCTCCGAGCCGTAGTATTGCGGCTGCTGGTAGGCGTAAGTGGGGCCGGCGGAGGGAGGCGGAGGAGGCGTCCACTTCTGCTGTGCCTGCGGTCGGTGGGTCAGCATGACACGCGCGGCAAGTGTGAGCTGGCGCAGCTTACGTGCTGGATGTACGGGACGTCGTAGCCGTTGCCGCTCGCAGGAGGGGGAGGGAGCGGCGCGGGCGAGGGAGCAGAGTTGACGCGTTCGACATGCTAGCGACCCAAGGGGAGTCAGCTGTACATCCCCAGCGCCGCAAGCTCCTCCCGACGTACGTTTGCAGGGAATAACCCAGTCTGACCGTCTGGGAGATGTCAAGTCGGATCAGCAGGCTGTCGAACGGAGTCCACGAGAAGGCAATGCACTCAACGAGCCCTTCCACCAGTCTGCGTTGACTTCCTCCTCGATCGTGATGATGTCTCCCGACTTGAATGCGAGGTCATCGGGCTGTGGGAGCGCAAGGTGGGATCAGTTATCAGCCTGCGTTGTCTGCGGGAGCGCAGCAATGGTCGCCAAATGGCTCGGTAGGGGGGCATGTAGCTCGCCTGACTCTTCGTGTAGTCCCACAACGCCTTGCACTGCTTCTTTCCCGCGTCTGCACGAACAGGAGGAGGGGGCGGTACATTCCTGGGGGCAGACGGAGCCACAGCTAGTCCCGCCACGCCAGCCTGGACATCCGCCTGCCGTTGAGCATCTGCCAGCTTCGACTTGATCAGGCCGAGATCCGCTTCCGACAGGAGTTGCTGGCTGTGGAGGAAAGCGAGGTCTGCCTCGAGGCGGGAGATGAGATGGGTGGTGAAGGCGGAGGCTGTAGATGGCGCTATCATTGTGTAGGGGCGGAGTGAAGACGCTGATTGCAGCAGTCTGCGCGAGTTGGATAAGCCCCAGAGCGGGAGGAAAGTGTCACGAATGAAGCGGCGGAGGAAGAGGGAGCGGCTCATTGTCGGCAGCGCTCTCAGCATCTCTTGGTAGGTAGCTAAATGATTCCGATGGCGGAATAGGCTTGCACAACCACAAGGAGAATTAACGAGACGAGAGTGGGCGAGACGAAGCGGTCTCCTTGCATTTTGGGTGAAAACGCCGACATTCCTTCCTCCAGGTCTACCTGAGCTGGACGCGCATGCGCTAGCTTGCGGCCCGTACAGCGAGCGAGTAGCCAAGAGGATGTCGACGCGAGGAACGCTGCGATATGTTGTACGAGGTGCAGGGTAAGAAAGGGAGGGAAGGCGGAGAGTGCAGGGCGAGTGGGGGATGTTAAGAGGTCGTGTGAATTGCGTGAGATGCGAAGGAGCTGAAGGAGAGACGTGGCGGGGCGGATGCGATTATCAAGCCGGACCACGACTTGTGCGGAACCAGTCGCCGAGGAACTTTTTGAATTGCTTGCCGCTGGAGAGGCGAAGTGCGTCAGTATCGCCGAACTTGCAGCTCCAGGGGACCTCCGACGCACTCGGGAGCTTCTTGTAAGGCCGTCATAAACTGCGCCGCGGCTTCGGGCGGGCAGGAGATGGAGGGGAAGAATTGAGTCGTCATGAACTCGACGAACTCGTTCCCGCGCTTCTGCAGCAAGCCCTTGAGCAGGTTGGCGATCTCGCCGATGACCTGTCCGGCGAGAGGCGGTTAGCATGGCAGGCCAACATTCGCGGACGTCAACAAGTGAGCCCGACACACCTGGAAACTCTGCGCGTCCGAGTAGTCAAACTCTGGTTTCAGCGGAAGCTGAAAGCAGAGCGGAACTGCCCTTTCGTAGAGGAACTGCTCGAAACCGGGGACGGGCGACGGCGGCGCGCCGTTTGCGACGGGCGGAGCAGTCGGCGGGCGATACATCTCGACCCACATCTGCAGCAGCTTGTTGAGCACGCCGAAGCCGTACCGCTGATCGGGCGCGAGTGAGTCCGTCGCGACGTAATGCGTGACGGACTGGAGAATGGACTGGAGATGCGCCTTGTTCTCTGCGAGATGTACACGATTCAGTCTGGGGCGCTCAGGGGCAGCGGAAGCGACGCGGGACGCACTTTCGGAGTAGAGAACCTCTTGCAGGTTGACGGAGACGATCGAAAGGATGAAGTTGAAGTAGGCGCGGCGGAGCTCCGAGTGCTGAATCATATCGTCGGTGCCAGCGATCGGCTGCGAGAGGAAGTGGAAGACGCGGTTGAAAATGGGAAGGAGGAGAGTATCAAGGATGTCGAGGAAGTTGGTCTGCGCGAGCACCATGCGTCAGTCAGGAGTCCAAGCAGCATCACGGAAGGGCAGGCGGAATGCACCCTGTACTTGGCGACGAGGAGGCCGAGGAAGCTGAGCAACTCTGCTAGCTCAGGGAAGGTGATCTCGCCGACGAGGCAATCGATGAAGGTGGGGATGAGGGGCAGGACGGCCTGGCCGGTAGTCGCGACGATCCGGTTGAACGCGAACCTGGCGGCATCTCGGATCACGACGAAGCTCGTCATGACCTTGGCGGCGCCGAGGATTGATTCTGTCGCCGAGCGGAAAGAGTCGACCCAGGCGCCCTGCGCGACGGGCACGCGAGCTGACAGGTCGGGGAAGCCCTTCGCGACCGAGGCAGCAGCCATGATCAGGTGGTGTGCCTTGAACACGGCGTTGAACTCCTCGGGACGTGCCGCCGACGGGCGGACGTTCGCCTGCAACTCGGCGAGAAGCGGGTCGAGGATCGCCTTCAGGAGGCCGACCTGCTGGTCCGGAATCTGGTTGAGGATGGAGATGAGGGTGCCGACAGTTTCAAAGAGGTAGAGTTGCGAGTCGAAGAAGGAAGGAGTGCTGGCGGCTTTGGCGAGGATGGCTTCGGTGGGAGGTTCAGAATCGGGAAGGGTGGCATTGACGACGAGCAAGTCCTGCATGCCGGTCAAGATCGAGCGAACGAGGTCGCCCGAGACCTGAGACTGGACAATGCTCTTCGCTTGGTAGATGAAGCGGCTGAAGAGGTAGAAGACGCGCGCCTGGACGGCTTCTTCTGACTGGTGCAGGCCGCTGCAATCGAGAACAGCGGGTTAGCAATCCATCCTTTAGCGCACGAGTCAAGGATCGGAACGTCAGAACGCACTGCTCGTCGAGGAAGCTGGGCAGAATCTCGGTGATAAACTCGGGGCAGAGGCGGAAGAAGTCGTGGTACCGAACGGCAACCTCGAAAAACTGGAGCGAGACAGCGGCATGGGGAAAGTCGACGATTTTGCTTCGACAGGTGCGGAGCATCATCTCGCCGAGCTGGGAGAGAGGAAATTGGGTGTAGTCGATGCGGTAGTCGGCCTCGCGTTTTGCGCGCTGGATCTCAGCGAGCGGGACCTGGACAAACGCGCCGGGACCGGTCGACGAGATGGCTTGGCCTGCACAAAGCAGTGTCGGCAATGCAGAAACGCCCGAGCGAGAGGGAAGAGACGCACCGAAACCGTAAAGCATGGCGAGAGCCAGCTCGATCCGCTGCCAGCTGAGCCTGCCATCGTTCGCTCCGCCCGCCTCGAACAAGTCGAGTGTCTCGAGGATGATACTACGCACGCCCTCAGCATACAGCTGTGGGTCAATCCAAGCGATCGCGTCTCCGATAACCCGCAAGTTCCGCCTCATGTCGGCGAAGAGCAAGTCCTGCTCGTCTTCCTCGCCTTCGAGCGGTAGCTCCCAGTCATGGTCCTCCTTGTACGACATCTTCTCGACCGTGCCCTTGAGGAGCTCGGTCAAGAACGCGCGTTTCGAATCGGTCATGGTCGGGTCGGGGAGACCTGCGCCCGCACCGGCGCGCTTCTTCTCCTTCTTGTACACCGAGAGGATGGCGGTCGCAAAAGCGTTGACGGCGATCGAGGTGTCATCTCGAGGGTCGACGAGGAAGCGGAGAAGAAGGGGGAGGAGGGAAGTCGCCATCGAGGAAGCGGCGACCTTGGCTTCGGCGGTACTGGATGACTGCAATGGGACGAGGTCAGCTCGGAAGACACCGCTATGGAAGAGGCGGACGTACGTCGTCGATGATCTTGCACAACTCGGTTCCAACGCCGTTCAACAACTTCGCCAGCTTCTCCCTGAACAGCTCGATCTGCTCTGTCTCTGCCTCTCTTCGCCCACCTTCCCGTCCAACATCAACCAATGCGGACAGGACCGTCCCGAGGTCGAGCACCTCGAACAGCTTGAGCTTGTCGGACGCAGGCATGCCCTTGGACACGGTCTCGATCAGTGCGTCGGTAGTGGCGGATCGCACGGAGATGGCGAGCGGAGAAGGGAGATTGACGCAGCGGAGGAGGAGGCCGATTGTCGTGGGCGTGACCATGAGGTTGATGTCGATCCACGAGACGTAGTCGCCGGCCGCACGAACTGCCAGTTCTGCAATATCTCGCGCAGACTTGCCTTTCAGGCCGACTTTGGCAGTCGAGGCGGGCTCGTCCGGCTGGTCCATCCCATCCAGCGCGTCGCCGATGATGGCCCAAATCGCCTCTGCGATCGCCGGCGCATCCCGTTCTCGGACCGCATCCCTTAGCTCGGTATCTTTGTTCAGCCGCTGAGAAGTCTTGTTGAGCCGGAGGTGGGCGTCCGAGATCTCGAGCGAGACTTCGTGCAGGATGCGCAAGAAGAGGTCGGCGGTTTGGGGGTTGAGAGGCGGAGTACCGGATGATGTCGAAGGGACGGTAACGGTAGAAGGGTAAGAATGGGTGAAGGCAAGAAGTGAGGTGAAGAAGGTGGGCGAGACGGCAGGGTAGGCACGAACGAAGATGGCGGCGGCGAGATGGACGATCGCGTTCTTCAGGACTGCCGGGCTAGTGAGTTAACGTGCTGTGTCCGGACGATCCTCGTAAGCTGATCGACATACACACTACACCATTCTCCGCAGGCCCATTGACGAATTCGAGTGAGAAGTAGTCGAACAGGCTGGACTGCAACATAGCGAGGGCTTCAGGCGAGAGAGAAGGTAGTCTGTGCAACATCAACGGAAGTCAGCGACACATCCGACGGCCTGTTTCCCGGCTTGTTCGCGCCGTTCAGGTCCGCGAGACTGTTACGCTCGTTCACGCGACTGTCGTCGAGCGTTGTGCGCGAAGCCCTGCGAGAAGGGCCAGCCGCGGACTCGCTGCACTCAAGCCAGACTTCGCCAGTGGCAAATGCTCGCGGCCTGCACAAAGAGGTCATCGCCTCTTCCTCCTCCTTCGCCTGGAGGTAGGGAGGGCGAGACGGGGCGTCTCCTGCGGTCTTGGCACTCGCCCATCTTCTTCAAGGCACTCGAGTTCTTCCCAGACCTCGTCGCTGGAGCCCCCAAGTCGCTCTGTAGCCTCCCTCGCCCGATGCCGACAGAAGGGACGAGGTCGACGCACGCTTCTCCAACGACCTGGACCGCGAACATGCGTGCTTCTGCACTGAGGCCCGTCCCACCCGCATTGCCTTCGTCTCGCCCGTCCAAGAAAAGCTTCCAGCACGCCTGCCAGGTCTCGGACGCGGCATCCTTGACCTGCTGGAGAAAGGTGTATGCCTGGTGTCGCTGCTCCTGCGGGATGGCCGGATTGCTGTCGAGGGCGATCGAGCAGGCCGCAGAGATGGTCGCAGGCAAGTTGTCCATCCTGACAGCCGAGAAGAGCGAGCAGTGCGAGGTGAAGTTGAGCGAGGCGAGCGGGCGTCCCGTCAAAAGTCGCTCGACTCGCCGGAACTCACTGACTAGTGGACTTGATAAGCGTGTCATGCACTCATAGGAAGTATGCAACAAGCAAAATCGAAACCGAGGGGAAGCAGGAGGGCGGAGGAAGAGGACGGCGGGCGAGGGAGAGAGCGGCAAGAGTGCAAGCAGTGCTCAGATAATGTTATCGCCACCTTTTGAATGATATAGCAAGCTAGTATGACAAACAGACGAACCAAGCGCGCCGCAAAACCACCTTGCCCCGTACAAGCACTTCCTCCGCCAACCGACTCACCAGAAGTCCCCATCGTCCGCTGCGCCCTTGCCCTTCGTCCCACCGCCAGCGGTGTGAATGCCCTGCCTCCTGTACGCCTCGGCAATCTGCTCGGGCTCGGTTGACGACTCGGGATCCTTGTCGTCGCGGACGCGAATGAAGCGAGGAAAGCGGAGCGAGATGCCGCGGTCGCCGCATAGGCCTGTCGGGAGAGAATGTGAGCCGAAGTGAGTATGGCGAGTGGCAGGCAGGATCCAATGGACGCACCCTTGGCAGCCGAGTAGATGGGCGAGAGCGACAGGTCGGCGGCGAGGACCTCCCAGACCTGCGGGGATGTGGAAGCTCAACGTGATGCGAGATCACGTTCGTGGGAGGCGTGCACGTACGACTTTCGGCTCGAAGTAAACGTCTGGACCCTTGGCAGTTCCAATGTCGTAATACCCCTTCTTCTGCGCAAGTTCGAGCCTGTTCGCCAATGCAAGAGGTGAAGTGCCAGCTGGTCAGCTGCTTCACAGACTGCCAGAGGATAAGAGATCCGCGACGCACGGCTTGAGCGTGTCGTAATGCTGCTTGAGCGCCTCGTCCGAAAATCCCGTCCCGATCTTGCAAATCATCTGATACGTGCCGCTCTCGGCGTCGTAACAGGCGAGGTGAAAAGCGCCGTAGACGTTAGTGCGCTTGCCTTTGCCGTAGTCGCCGCCGATGACGACGAGGTCGAACGAGTCGCCGACACCTTGGAGATAATCCTTCTTGAGCTACGCAGCGAGCCCGGTTGGTATCAGTCACGCGACCGTGATGGCGATCCCTGCGTTGAAGACAAGCGGAAGCGTGCGCACCTTGAGCCAGTGAATACTCCTCCTGCTCGGCTCGTAACTCGCACCTTCTCCCTCGAGCATCTTCACCATCAAACCCTCGCAACCATCCTTGATCGACTGGTCGAGAAACAGCTGAATCTCTTCGACCGTTGAAGCGTCGTCGGACTGGGCGAAAGCAAACTCGCCTTCAACGGGCTGGAGGTGATCGCGCAGGAGTTCGCGGCGCTCGCGGAGGTTCTTCTCAAGCAGAGACTGCGCAAGAAATGTCAAATAAGCGGCTTCAGGCGGAATGAGCGACTCACCTCGCCATTGAGGTAAAGCAAGTCGAACGCGAAGAGGTGAACCTTGACTTTGATGTCTTCCGCCTTGACGTCCTTCCGCTTCCTCGTGCTGAGCTTCTGAAACTCGAGGAGGCGCTTCTCCTCCGTATCCCACGCGACCGCCTCGGCGTCGATGACGAACGACTTGGTGTTCGGCTTGATGCACTGTTACCTCCGCGGCTTCTGGCATCAGCGACCTGGAGCGCAACTTCAGGCTAGTAAGAGCAGGACAAGTCGAGCGCACCTTTGGCAGTTGCGTAACAAACTCAGGGTACTTGACCGTCATATCCTCCGAGTTGCGTGAGAAGACCTTGATGCTGCCGTCCTCGAGGGAGTGGATCTGCGCACGCTCGCCGTCGTACTTGTACTCGCAGGTAAACTGCTTGCCTTCAAACCGGTCGAGGACTTCGCTGATGGCCTTGGTCGGCTTGGCAAGCATGGGCTTGAGGGGGATGCCTGCATGTAGGACTGTTAACCCGGTCTCTGCATTCGGCAAATGGCACGCTGAACCCACCAGGAGTGAGCGAGCAAGCGTCTTGCAGGTGGCTCATGCCCTTGTCGAGAAGCGCCGGAACGACAAGGTCGTAGCTGGGAATCTCGCTGCACTCCTCGCGAACGTCAGCATCGTCAGCAGCAACGATGGGAGGGAAGTGGACGCACGAAAAGACGCTCTTGAGGATCTCGGCGCCTTCCTCGAGCTGCGCAGAGAGACGCTCGCGACTCCACTTGTTGCCCGACTTGTTGTGCTCCGCAGTGACGGCGGCGTGTGCGAGCGAGACGAGGACCTGTACGAAGCCAACAGGAAGTATAAGCACACCGCAAGTCATCAGGTGCGGGAGCACAATGGGAGCAGTCGACGCGCACCGTTCTCTCGGCGAGACCGATGCGAAGCTTGCCTTCGAGCGAGCGGATCAGGAACTTCGTCTCCTCGCCTTCGCACCTGGCGAGTAAAGACTTGATAAGGCCCACTTTCCTACCTTGCGACTGTGGGTCGTACATAAGCCAGACCATGAGCTTTGGTTCGCCCGTGATCTGGGAACGACAGCTGGACGATGGCTCGGCGCAACGCACGTCTTTTCCGCTCGTCTTTGCCACTTTCTTCAGCTCGTCGAAAACGCCCTTGACCGTCAACGGCTTGCTCTTGAACAGCGTCTTCTGCCGCGTCCTCGAGTTAAACGCGACCTCGCCCAAATCTCCGATCTTCTTATACTCGGCCTTGACCTGCGCGAGCGTGCGACCGCAGGACTCGCCGATCGCCTTCATGAGCAGGGACTCGCCGATACCGAGTTCGATGGACTCGTACTCGGGCGCGAGCTACGGAGGAGCAAAGTTAGCAGATGCGGCAACGGACTGAACGAAAGACATGTACTCTATTGATGCACAGGTAGACTGTCTTGAGCAAGTCTTCGGGTGTTTTCTCGATAACATCGATGAGGAAACGGGTGAGGTAGGCGGAGATCTCGAGGCGCTTCGTCGTCGCTTCGATCTTCGAGAACGTCGCTGTCAGAGCCGCGTATGGGACGCTGCGAGGCATGGCAGAGTATGTGAGCTCATCACAAGACGTGCAACGGGGAGCGATGCGCAGAGCAACTTCATGACAGCAGATCGCATGGCGACTCACGCTTCGCCGCTCTTCCAGCTCGTCTGAGCCTTGTCCGGCTTGCTCGACTTGGTAAACATATCGGCACTGTCGACGGCGGCAACCATGTCAGCATGCTCTAAGGCGTAGGCGTTTGAGCGAGCGAACGCACAACTTGACCGCCGCCTTCTCATCTTCCTCCTCCTCCTCCTCCTCCTCACTCACTTCGCCCTCTCCGCTGGGCGGCTCACTCGCCTCCTTTTCTTCCATGTCCTCGTCCTCGTCCTGCACCTTGGCCTTCGCTTTGCCCTTCTCGTCGGAGGCTGCCCCCTTCGGCGCGGTAGTCGAGCGAGGAGCGAAGAAGGACGAGATGGGCGGCTTGGCGGAATCACCTGCTTCGCCCTTGGACGTCGAAGGGGAAGCAGAAGTCGAGGCTTTGGCAGTAGATGAAGAGGAAGCGACGGGAGAAGCCGTCGCTTCGTCCGTTGCGGCGGCAGCATCCTTCTTAACGGCTGTTACGAGTCGACATCACCATCAGCAACGTCCACAGCACCAGTGTATAGGCGTGGAAGCGCACCATCGCCGTTGCTCGTCTTCGCTTTCTTGCTCGGACTCGCCTCACCGCCCTTGTCCGCCCCGCCCTCCCCCTCCTCCGCCTCAGAAGCCGTACGCTTCTTCTCCTTCTTCTCGTCCGCATTCTCGCCAACTTTTCGAGCGAGAAATATTCACCCAAAGTCAATGATATTGTGAGCGACGCGTCGAGATCGCAGGTCGCGACGTCGGGAAGTCGAACGCACCTGGGGGCATCTCCACGTCCTGCTGCTCGTCCTTGAGCTCGACAGCGGGGGACGGCGCAGTCTCCCTGTCGCGCTGGTCCTTGCTGAAGAACTTCAGCGTTTGCTGATGGAGACGCGAATCGGGTTTCCCAATGAACGCGCTCAAGCCACCCTGGTCCGGTGCACGCTCGCCAGACGGTCGCTTGCCATTTGCCATCAAGTCTGAGCGAAAGCAGCGGGCAAACAGAGGTGAGCGAGTGACGGGGTCGAGGACAACCAGCGAGAAGTGGGGCTGGTGAACAGTCGTCTCCGGCTACAGCTCCTGCTGAACCGTTTGCTGGCTCCAAGCCATTCACAAGCTGGTTCCGTACGACTGGAACGCCCTGCGCGAAGCGGCGCTCGCTTGCCCCGCCGCCTTCCCCCTCACTCCCCTCGAACGCACTTCCGTCCTCGCACAGCACGCGGCACTCACTCAACGGGAGGACGAGCTCGACAGGAAGAGGAATGTCAGGGTGGGGAAGGTCCTGATGGGAGCGGGTAAGCGGTCGAGCGGTGCGAAGGCGAAGAACTTGCGGATCTTGAGGCGAGGGATAATCGAGGATGGCCTGCGGGCCAACGAACAAGCCAAGGGTGCGTTGCTCCTTCCCTGAGGCGGATACAACTCTGTCTTGATGCGCCTTGGTCCCGCAGGCTGCCTACTACCCGTCAAGATCATTGCCGCGCCAGTTCGAACCGCCTCTGTTCAGTTCGTCGTCGAAGACCCAGCAGGGAACGCCATTCCAGTCCAGCTATTCCATGTCCCGGCACGCTTGAAGAAAGAGGAGCTGTCTGAATGGTGGTCTTTTGGCGCTGCATTCGGTGAGTGAGCCCGCATTCGCCAGCGCGCTTCTTTGCCGGCAGTTCAGCCAGGCCACGCTCACACTCCCCTGCTGGCGAGCATTAGGTATCAAGGAGCCCTCGTTCCGCTCCCTACGGGACGACTCATACTACATCCGCATCGAATTTCCCGCCGACCTCGTCCGCCTCTACCCTTCGTCTCCTCTCCTCCGCGACATCAGCTTCCAACCCACCATCCGACATCCGCTTGATGCGGAGAGCGTCGACGAGTTGAAGGCGGCGGGCAACAAGGCGTTCAAGGCCGCTCGTTGGGCCGCAGCGAGAGCAGCGTACGAATGGGCACTCGATTCGCTCCTATCCTCGACCGAAGCCAGCCCATCTTCCCTCGCGCCAACTCTTTACTCGAATCTTGCTCTCACCCTCGTCCGCCTCGGTCTTCCCGCATCCGCCCTTCAAGCCGTAGACGCCGGTCTCGCCCTCCTCGGCAACTCTTCCTCCGACCCTCTCCACCTGAAACTCCTCTATCGCTCTGCACTCGCTCTTTACGCACTCGAACGCTTCACAGAGGCTCTCTCACACCTCGACGGCATCTTTGAAGCAGACCCAGCGTCTTCGGACGCACTAGCACTGCAAACTCGATGTCGCGCCCGTCTTGTTGAGCAACAATCCGGCCCGTCCGCCTCCACTCTCCGCTCTCTCTTCCTCTCGACACGCCAAACCCTCGCCTCCACCGACCCCCTCACAAGGCCCGACATCGCCGACTACATCAACACCTCGGCACTCTCGATCCGCCCCATCGCCAACCGCGGGAATGGCCTGATTGCCCTACGACCTATCGAGCGCGGCGAGCTACTGCTTTGCCTCAAGCCGCTCGCATGGGCTGGCCGCGCTCGACCGGCGGCGATGAAAGAGGAGGAAGAGAAGTTGCGGTATACTGCGGGCTTGAATTTGTGGACCGAGCAGCAGGATCCGTGGGGGGTCGTCGAGTGCGTCAGTCAGGTGGTGTGGCGATTGGGGCTGGAGGGAAAGGCTGGGAGAGAATGGGAGGAGGTAGGACAGTTGTGGGCTGGAGACGAGTTGGCTCGAGCGGGAGCCGAAGCGGATGACCTGCCGAGCCGGGTCGAAGGGATCGTCACCTTCAACGGCTTCCATCTCGAAGATATCTCCTCGTCCTCCTCACACGACGAACCCGGAGCCGACCTCTTTCACGCCCCGACAGCTCTTTATTCCCGCTACCCCTCCGCTCTCAACCACTCCTGCGTTCCCAACGTCTCCTACACATTCCTCTCGACTCTCTTTCTCCTCCACGCGAGGACGGAAATCAAGGAGGGTGAGGAACTGGTCGATTCGTATGTTGACGCAGCGGAGGATCTCGAGGGACGGGCACGAAAGATGCGTGGGCATGGATTCGTTTGTGTCTGCGAGCTGTGCGAGGAGGAAAGGAGTGCGGGTGCGGAAGTGCGGAGACGGAGGCAGGACCTCGTCGAGCAGGCGAAGGAGATTGGCGAGGACGACCTCGCGTCTTGCGGGGTGCGGGAACGCCTCTCCGCCCTCGTTGCCCGTCTCGAGGCGACTTATTCGTCAACACTGCCGCCTCCGATACGACCAGCACTCTACATCCCCCTCCGCCTGCTCTCCCAATCTTTCGCCCTCTCTTCTCCTTCAACCGGCTCCCTCGACTCGATCCGCACAGAACTTCGTGCGCTCGCCTCTCTTGGCACACGGTTCAAAGGCGACGAAGGGTATGAGAGGACGACGGCGCCGCCGTTGATGAGGGACATGGATGGCGTGCTGAGTGCGCTGTGGATTGCAAGGGAGTGGAAGAAGCTTGGGTCGGAGGACAAGAGCAGGTGCGTCGCTGCGCTCGTTACATAACGACGAGATCGCCAATGCTCGTCGTTGCTCGCAGACATTGGGTTGCTCTCGCTCGCGACATGGAGGCGGGACAGGCGGGCGCCGAGGTGTTCGACCTGCGGTACGGCGAGTGGGCTGCTCGACACGGACTTGACTTGAGTATTCAGGGGTCGTAGGCCCTTTGCAAAAGCTCAGGAGGTCTGCAGGAGGTTGCGATCGCCCGAGCCATCTCCCCTTCGCCACATTTTCATCCAGACGGAGGGTCCGCTCTCCTCTCCTCTCGCTCGATGTCTTTCGGCAAGGTTGTTCGTCTGTACCGCGTGTTGTTTTCTTCTTCTTCTCTCTTCCGCTCCACGCCGTCGCGACTGCGGTGTCCGTTGCGAGAAGAATCAGACGGCTGATCGGGAAGAAGCTCTCGCTTGCTCGCCTTCTTCTCGCCGTTCCACCCGCCTTTTCCTCTCTTTCTTGCACCGTACACTCGCACAACGACGCAGACAACAAAAACGGCACCTGTGAGTACCCACCCGTCCTGTCCGCTCGCCGCGAGAACGCCTTGCCGTCGTGACTGCCTGACCCCTCCTCTCGTCTCTCCGTCCCCGCTACACGACACCGCCGGCCAGTCCGACGCCGTCAGAGCCGCTAGACTAGTTGCTCGGCCCCAGCAGCGAACTCCGCACCCGTCCCACACGAGTTGGCGCAGCTCGCAGACAGACCTCGTCTCCTCTTCGTCCTCGGGCAGCTCCCCGTCCGCTTCACTGGCCGAAGCCGCCCTTCCAGTCGCTCCTTCCTCCCATCCACCGCTAGCTTGCACGATGGCATCGCCCGTGGCTGCCGGGCCGTCCTTCCCGCCCTTGGACGGCGTCATTGGCGCCTTGTTAGTATCATTCCTCTCTCGCTCTCCCTCGCTCACGGAAGCACTCGCTGACCAGCTTGCATCGCAGTCTCGTTGGGACGATCCTGTCCATCTTCCTCGCCGGCATCACTACCGTCCAGTGCTTCGGCTATTTTACTCACTTCGCTCGCAAGGACCGTCCCCTGCTCGTCGGCCTCGTCTCGGTCCTCATGGTCATTGACCTCTTTCACACGGCCATCTCCTGGTGCGTCACTATCTCACTCCACTACCCCACCAGCAGCGAGCTCACCCTGCCGCCTGCTTTTGCAGCTACACGATTTACGTACGTCGAGCTATCCTTCGCTTTGTCCGCCTGTCTCCGAATCGGCGCTATGTGTACTCGCTCGAACGCTGCGGCCCAGTCGCCGCTGACCAAGCTCCTCCCGCCGCGCAGCTCTGGACCGTCACGCACTACGGCGATCTTGCCTTCCTCATCCGCTCGCCCTGGTCGTTCGCCTGGGAGTGCGTCCACATTCTCTCGCGTTGTCTTCCAGCTCGTCACTTGACATCGTTGCTGGTAGCCCCTTCCTCACTGGCATCGTCGCCTTGATCGTCCAAGTCTTCTGTAAGTCCGAACCGCAAGTCCATCTCTTCTTCTCGTCCACTGACGCCTCGAACTCAGACGCTTGGAGGATCTACATCGTCTCGCGTCGCCAGTGGTGGATCCCCGCCGGCATCGTCCTCCTCTCGCTCTTGCAGTGCTCGTTCGCGATTGCGTCAACCGTCAAGATCTACCAGTTCAACAGCCTCTTCTCGCGTGCGTCACTGACTTTGCCTGGCAGTCGACATCTCGAAAGAAACGCTGACGAGTACATGGCGTCTTCTCGGCATAGGCTTCGGCGAGTTCTCGTACGGCGTTGCCATCTGGACGCTCTCGGCTGCGTGCGTTTTGACCACTCAGCGAGCCTCCCTCTGGGCGCAACACTGACGACCTTGTCCTACAGCGCATCCGACATCCTGATCACGTCTTCGCTGTACGCTCGTCCGCCCCTCCCTCTCTCCCGCCGTCCCGTACTGACGCCCTTCTCGCTGGCGTAGCATCTACTACCTCCGCCAAGCGACCAAGAACGACTACCAGCATTCTCTCCCAATCGTCCAGCGCATCATCCGCACCACAATCGAGACCAACGGCTTGACTTGCATCTTTGCGATCGTCGATGCGGTGTTGTTCGTTGCGATGCCGGCGGATAGTTGGGTGAGTGCGAGGTTCTTCTCTCATTGCTCGAGGCTGTCAGGCGGCGGAGGAGTGTAGAGCGGGTGCAGCTCGTCGAGGACGAGATGGCGAAACGAGTCGACCTTCCCAATCTACTTTTACTGACTTCTCCTCCATCCCTGCGCTTCACACAGCACGTAATACCCAACCTGAGCGTACGTCCCACGATCCTGCGAGCAGTCTAGTCGAGCTCACATTCATCGTCTCCGCAGCTCGTCAAGCTCTATTTCAATGGTTGCCTCGTCTCGCGTGCGTTCTGTCTTTCACTGTCTCCAGCTTCAATTCCTCATGCAATCTCGAGCTCGCAGTCAACTCCCGCCGCTCGGTCGACGGCCACGATATCACCATCTCCGGCGGCCGCGGCAACACCTCGTACTCCCCCGGGATCGGCAGCTCTCCCGCACCCAAGTACACCGCGACGCTCGACAACGGCGAGCAGATCCGTCTTGACGAGCTGGCGAAGAGTGTCGGACAGCAGGGGTCGCAGGCAATGAGGAGGAGTAATTGGGAGGGGATCCAGATCACGACGGTTAGGTACGCGCGACTTTTTTTCTGTCCCGCGGGCTGTTGCGAGGAACCCAGTATTGATCGGTGTCTCTCTGCGGTCGCTGTGCAGGGAGATCGAGACCCGCGTCGATGACCACGACTCGGTCCTTGAAGGCGATCTCGAGAAGGGTGCTGCCGTGAGTCTCCTCCGGTCTCGCCCAATGCTGCTCACTGAACTCGTACGTCTTGCACACAGACGAGCCCGCACCCGTTCGCCCTCTCGTACACGACCCACCCTGAGCCCGCCGACATCGTCCCTCCTCGCCAGAACTCTCCTCACCACAGTACCTCGATGGGGTTGTCGAACGCCGCCGTCCCAAGCGAGTGGTCCGCTCACTGAACTCACAAGCACTCTCATCGTTTCTCGCGCTTTCGTCCTGCTGTGTCATATCCTCCCCGCCCGCGCCTCTATGGCATCGCTTTGCCTATCCCTCTCGCATGCCCTCCCTCTCATCTGTCTAGATCTGCTCGTCCTGCGCATCTCTCGTTGTGATATTTTGTTTTCTGGTCTCGGTCGTTGCGGCCGCTCACACACTCGTACATTCTGGTCGAAAGGCCTGCTCGCAATGCATTGCTCGAGTTGCCTCTATCTCTCCTACGACTTCGATTTTCGGAGTCCAGAGCGACACAAGGAGCGAGATGTACGTAGCAGGGAGAGAGAAAAGGTGCACGGCTACAAGAGCTCGACGGTTGCGGCGCGGAAAGTCTCGCTGTCGCGGTTGCGGAAGAGGACGAGGCGCTGGAGGCCAGGACTGGACGGCGCAAATCACGAATCAGCTCAGGAAGCGGAGGCGGACCCGAAAGGAGTAAGGAAACGCACTCCCGCTTTGACATGGCCAACAAGCGATAGAGGGATATGACGGCGATCCCGTTGCCATGACCTTGCGAGAGTGAGAAGTGGCCAGTCGTGATGCGACCGATGACCTGGTCGGGAGCGGGAGGGTCGCAAAGCTGCGAACGGACGGTCTTTAGCGAGGCTGGTCATGCGGACGAAAGCGAGATACCCACATCTTCGGCACCCTCGCCTTCTCCCGTCGCGAGCACCTTCTTCCCCTTGAGCGCCTTGTCCACCTTTACTCGTACGAGCGAAGCCTGCTCCTCCTCCAGCTCGTATACTAAGCCTAGGTCTTCAGGGACACCTCGTGTGCAGGGTGCGAGGCGGACGCGGACCATCGCGCGAGGGAGGAAAGAGGCGGTACGATGCGACGTGGTAGACGTAGTCGCCCATTCGGAGATCAGGTCCGCTTCGAGCTGCTGCAGGCGCTGTCGAGGTATTGGCTGGCCCGTTGGCGGGTCTTGCTCCATGTCATTGCTGCGCGCACCCTCTTCGCCAGTTTTCCGCAGAACGGTGCGAGCGAGCGAAGTCGGCACGAGGAAGGGTCGGCCGTCCGCCGAATCGCCCGCACGCTCTTCGCTTGATCCGCCGCTTCTCGACCACGCCAATCTCAACACCTCGCCCATCTGGACCTTCCAAGGCGACCGCGTCCCGAACTTGTCGTAGTTCGGCCTCTTTGCAGGCGGTCTCCGTTCCCAATAACCCCGCTCGTCCGCTTCACGCCTCGTCTCGTGCTCGTCGAAACCCGGCGCACCGACGTAGTCTTCGGGGAAGCGAGGTGCGCCAGCCTCGCAGAATTGGTGAGACCGCTCGCGCAGGCCGGCGACTCGCGGGGTCGAATGGACGAGCGAGGACCAGAAGGGCATGCCCCACCCTGAAGGGACGGTCAAGGTCCAGCCGTAGATCGGGGTAGGGCGCGAGGTTGCCCGAGCGGTCGACGGAGATCCGATGACATGCTGAGAGAGGAGGACGGGGATGCGGTCGTCTTGCGCGAGAGGCGTAAGGCGGGTGCCGGGAATCAGCCCTTCTGCTCGTCGTGCATCGAGATCTCCCTTCTTGAAGCGCGGAGTATGCATGAAGGAGCGGTGCTTGGCGTCCCAGAAGGTCTGAACGAAAGCGATTTGAGGCGAAGGCATGAGCGGGTCGGGAGAGGCACCGTGGGACAAAGTCTTCTCGAGTTGCGGTGGGAAGCTGCGCGCAATGGAGAATGCGTCAATGGGGTAGCAAAGCTTCGCAACTTGGGTCCCACACGCACGAGAGTCGCGGGTCATAAACCTCGAAGCCGAGTATCATTCCCTCGGGCACTCCGCCAGGACCTGTTGCAGGGTCGAGCTCGCGCCAGGCCTGCCATGCAGCAAGGTTAGCCGCACTCTTCGCCACCAAAGGAGTCTATGAGCAACCCACCGCTTTCGTTACTCCATCCGTCCCTTTGACCGGCTTCAGCACCGCCTTGACGACCTCGGTCGCCCTTCGTCCCGTCACTTCGAACGTCAAGAACTCCTTCTCGTACCGCCTCAAAGCCACACTCAGCCCAAGCTTGAGCTGCTCGATCGCGCACTGGACTGATTGTGCAGCGCGGCGTGCCACGGCCGGGTGGACGCGAACGAGAAGACTTTGAGAGGGAGAGGCGGTGGAGGTGCTGGGCGTTGAGTCGGCGGATTCAGGGCGCCAGATAAAGGTAGCCGGTCCGAGGAGACCGTTCGGGTAGACCTGCGTGCTGTCGTAGATGTCGATCGTACATTCGCGTGACCCGGATGCGAAACTGCACGACCCGAAGTCAGCTGTAGCCTTGTGAGGACAAGAAGGCTGAGATGCACCGCCTCGATGCCGGTGAAACGGCGGCAGGGTCACAAACGGCTTGCAGGATCCGGTCAAGGTCGGCGAAAGGGCCGTCGAGCTGAAAGTACTGGCAGTAACTCGCATCGTGCACGAGTGCGCCGTGATGAGACGCGCGATAGGAGGACCGGAACGCTTTCGCCGTTGGCGTCTCCGCCTAACAACACTTATATGGGTGGATGAGCGCGACGACGAGGTTGAAAAGACGCACCAGACGGTGTCCCCAAATCTCGGTCATGTGCATCCGCTTGGCGTGCCAAACATGCGTCTCCAACCACAGCTTGCTCTCTGTGAAGCAAAATCGTCAGCGGGGATTATGGCTTGGAAAGAGGGAGAACAGACGCTGTCGCTGCCGGAAAAGCGCCGCTTTGATGCCTGGCTTCTGCCTGTGCCGTCCGAGCATGCTGCGCGAGACGCGCTTCGGCTTTGCTGCGTCTTTCGGTACCTGTGTGTAGACAAAGTGAGACGCTGGAGGACGGTCGAGTACTGGAAGGAAACACACTTCCGCCTTTGCACGAGCGCGCAGTCGTAAGGGCAGTCGGCGAATGTTGTGACTTGCAGCTCGCCGTCGCAGGTGACGAGGCAGCGATTGGAATGCGCGCTGAGTGCCCGCTTCCCTGCGAGTGGGAGGACATTGAGTGAGTGCCTCCGGACGGCTGCTCACCGGAGGGAACCCACTTGGCGGACTTCATCGCTCGCTGCATGGCAGCAATCTCAAACACTCGGGCCTGTGCAGTGCAACCGTTGTCAGTAAGGCATCGTCGAGCGAAAGAACGAGCATCCTTACCTGGGCGAACTTCTCGACTTCGAGGACGGCGGGCAAGCCAGCGTTGCCTGAAAGGCTGAAGGTCAGCAAGCACGCTCTGAACAGGGAGACTGCGGCACTCACCACTGCCCGCAGAACCTCCAGCCCGTCCCTTCTGCCCCTCGACCGCAATTGTTCGCTGAGCCCGCATCCTCTGCCGCTTGAGGTCTGCACCACTAGGGGCGCCGTCCATGGGCCTCTTGGGCGGCATAGCCAGGGTCTCGAAGATCTAGCGGATCTTATATTTGGGATGAGCGCGGATCGAGGAGGCCAACTCGCCAACTCGCTTTTGCCCTCCGCCATCCTCTGCTGTTGCAGTCTCACCCGCTGAGGGACCAGCTACTGCTTGCTACCACTTTCAGACCGCGCTTTAGACAACCCTCCTCCTGCTCGCCGTGCCCGACAAGCAGGTGCGCACGCGTTGTCGCCGTCGCAAACCTCATCAGTCCTGACCGCGTCTCGCTTAGTGTCTCGCAGCCCACGATGCCAAAAGGTTACCTGACGAGTCTCCCGCCCGAGCTATTCAACTACATCTGCGATCTTGTCATCGCCGCAAGGCCGAAGCATTACCTCTGCGCCACTTCCAACGCCTTCCTCCCATCCGCGGAACGCGCTTTCAAGCACGTCAGCGCCCACACAGAGCGGGCGGCTGTCAGCTGTCCGATTGTTCGAGGCTCTTGCGTCCAGCCCTGGCGCGGCATTGCACGCATCTACCTCAGGGTCCGTCTGCCCGAAGCCGCCTTCTCTTCCAAAGCTTTTGCGCCCATGCTCCGAATCGCGATCCTGCACCTCCTCGCGGTGCATCTCATCGAGATCTCTGATGCATGCGAGCTCTTCAAATTCTTGTTATCCCCGACATCCCCTTCGACACTGCCCGCACTCGTTAGGCTCACAATCCATAGCAATCTGAAGGGCTGGACTTCGCCTTTCTCCCCAAAACACTGCCGCACTCTCCGAAACTACGGTCAACTGCATCGGCTAGAGCTGGTCATCCAGCGCAACAAGTTTGAACGCAGCGACTGGGCACCGCGACGAGCCGAACGTATCTCGATGCCCCAACTTTCCGTCAGCTCATGCTCGGAGGTGCAGCAGTCGAAACCGTCAAAGCCGATGTGCTGATGAACGCTTTCAGCCCCAGCGGCCTTCAACTTGACGGAGGTCAAGGCAGCGATGCTCCGGTATCTCCTCGCCTTCGTCGTCTTCCAGGCAGCGTCGCCGAGCTGTGCCTCTGCGGGGGGTCTCCGCTGCCTGAAGACAAGAGTACAATACTTCCGAACCTTCGACTGATCGAAGACTTGTCCCGGTGGGGCAGCTTTGACTGCTCAACCATTCCGCCCCTACTCGCCCGCGAGCTACCACACTTCGCCTACCTCGGACTGGAGGCGAACGACTCCTTTGCGGCTCAGCACCTGCTCGAAGGCCGCACAAGATCCTCACCCTCCACCTCTTCTTCTTGAGGGGTCCGTCTGCCTACCGTTCTGTGCACGTCTCGCTCGAGGCGGAAGGGTTGATTGAAGTTGTCGAGAAGGCGGAAGAAAAGAGGACGTCAGGCTCGGAGGCGGTCGCTTTCTTGGAGGCCATCAGGGAGAGGGGGTGGCGGGAGCGTCGCTTGGAGGCTGAGGATGAACTGGGGCGAGACAACGCGAGGCGTGCGGGTGTGTCGCCGAGGTGAGAGGCAGGAGAAGTGGCGACAAGACGAGCTGGAAGAGCCGGTAAAATGTACTTCTGGGCATCGTCATGTGATTCGTCTTCTTGCGTCCAAGTCGCTGATGTCTTCATCGCGGGAACGTTGAGAGAGAGAGAGAGATTGCGACGATTGCCAGTGAGAGCAAGAAAGCTGATACACGAGGGAAGGCAAAACAGGGCGACAAGGTGAGAGCGAAAGGAGCAGAAATAGATGAAACGAGTATAAGGGATAGGGGAGTAGCGATGTCATCGCTGCTGCCTGGTCTGGAAGACCTGGTATACGAGCGAGTAGCCCTCGAGGACGTAGAGGATCCTGTCGACGCGCTCGTACTTCTCGGCCAACTCGGGACTGAGTAGCTGCTTCATCCCCTCGTGCGTGCGCGCCCTCTTGTCCGCCCCACCCTCGTTGACCGAGTCCGCATCGTCGTCCTCGTCCGAAACGAACAAGGTGATGGTCATTTTGGCCGGCTCAAAGATCTCGAGCACGCGCTCGACAAGGTCTTGCAACGACTCTGTCGTGCGCCTCACACCTTCAATCGTGTCGAGCCCCGCGACACCCTCGTCTTGGTCCTTCGCGTCAACGGACGACGCGAGCCCGCCGAAGTCAAAGTTGCACTCGAACGAGGCGTACGAGTACGCCTCCTCCGGCGTGACATGAACCGTCGCGTACCTGTCCCCTCGGACAGCGTTCTGGGAGAACCCGCACGGCGCAAAGAGGAACGAGTCGATCGTCGCGCCTGGAAGGAGGGCTGTCAACCCGAGGTCGTCCGAGAGTTTCGAGCCGAGCAGGTGCGCGTCGCCGTCGATCACGAGTGGGTCGGTTGGATATAGAGGAGAGATGTAGGGCACGGGAGCGGACGGGGTCGACGAGGGGTGGTAGAATTTCTTGCAGGCGCGCGGGGACATGCCGGTCATGAGAATCTCGAGGGTCTGGTCGGGGCGGGAGGGGGCGCGCGGGCCCGAGGAGGGAACGATGTTAGTCGTCGAGTTCTGCCGCCGCGGGGTGGGAAAGGCGGAAGGGGTTGTCGAGAGCGAGGCGGAGAGCGTCGAGAGGTCGGTGTGAGGGTTGGCTGGGGCAAGCGCGGCCGACGACTCCATCGCGTGAGGGAGGAGGACATCGTCGCGTGGCGGAGTCACGTACAACAACCAGTGGTCGCCATTCATGCGTCCGACGGTGTAGGCCGAGCTGTTCTCGAACAGCTTGTCGAGGAAGCTCATCTCGGCCGACCAGTCCTTGTGAGGACCCTTCTGGCGCTCGGGGAACATGAATGTCTTGCGAGAGTAGAAGCAGCGCCAGACGCCTTGGAAGCCGCACGTCTCGGACGCGATGCGGAGGAGGGTGGGGATTCCGAGGAGGAGCGTCGTCGTCCCGCACGTCTTGAGGATAATTTTGTGTGGCCAGACGAACATAGAGGATTCGCTGCGCGTGGTCTCCATCAGTCTAACCCGCAAGAACCCGCTGGAGGCGCGACGTACCTGAGCAAGTAAGCATCCACCTCCTCTCCCTCGATGACA
Source organism: Rhodotorula sp. ZM1 (assembly GCA_009806315.1). Classification (NCBI taxonomy): domain Eukaryota; kingdom Fungi; phylum Basidiomycota; class Microbotryomycetes; order Sporidiobolales; family Sporidiobolaceae; genus Rhodotorula; species Rhodotorula sp. ZM1. The sequence goes on along the minus strand of QYSD01000062.1, from coordinate 36,941 downwards.
CTCAATACCTTGCAGCAGACCTCGTCGAGCATGCCGTCCCATACGCTCTTCTCGACCTGCCTCAACCCAACCCATCGGTCTATGTGCGCCCGGGCAGCCGAGTTGCTCGACGCAGCGGCTGCTGCGCGACCGCCTTTGAGGGGGAGGTTGCGCCGCAAGACGTCTTCTTCCGAAGGTGCAAACCAGATCTCCAAGAGCTTCTCCGGGCCTGTAACCAGTCTCAGATCAGCTAGAGCATGCGGGAGGGAGATGCACGGGGGACGAACCTTCGAAAGGACCGGGCGAGGAGTCGTCGACAACCGTCACCGTGGCGTCCTGGACCTGCGCAGCCATCTCGTGTCCTGTCTAAGCTGTATACGAGCTGTTCCCACGCGAAGTAGGCGGGTATTGTGAGTCCGGAGAATGCGACCGGGTCAAGTGAAGGGATTCGAGCTCACCTTGTCTGAGTGATCGGGCGCGTGTTCCGAGCGGAAGAATGCGTAGATACGGTGCAGGGGAGGCCGTGTTACGGTCTGGGAGCGAGCAGGAGGGTCCAGCCGGCGCGAGCGGGTCACGACGAGCGCGCGGGGTGAGTTCAAAGTTGCGAAGCGAGGCGGCGAGGCGGGTTCGTGCTGGTACGCTCACTCGGCTGAAGCGCTCGGTGGTCTGAACGGCGCCCAGAGTACTTTACTACCGCACTTTCACCAAGTCCGCGCCAGCCCGACTCGTTGCAGTCGGCGCCGTCTCTCCTCGAACCCACTCGAGCTACCGTCATCACCCAACACCGACTCGACTTCGCAGGACAGGGGAAGAGGTGGATCGGGTTGGCAGGATCTCATCGGAGTTGTGAGGAAAGTCAGCGACTTGCGTGAAGGCCTGAGGGGCTGTCGCCTGTTGTTCACCTGCTCACGCGACCTTGCGAGGGGATGAGCCGGGCTGGCACGCTCGTGGAGGACGGGGCGGATGAACAAGCCGCATCGAAGTCTCTGCAGAACGATTGCCAGCTGCTCGCCCCTACAAAGCTGCTGAAGTGCCACACTTGCGTCCGCTCGTTGCCTCCTCGTCGCCAGTTCTCGCTCAAGCAAAGTTCCGCGCAGATACTTGGCTGGACGGAGACGTCTCGCGTCGATAGGCTCACGAGCGAGCGCACCATCGGACGCCGGGAGAAGCCCGCCTCGCTTGCACCCTCCTTTCGTCTCCGCTCGCGACCGAGCAGCCCGCGCCGTGCTCGCGTGGCCGCGGGAACGGCTGGCTGGCCGCAGTCGAGGTTGTTTCTGCGGAAGAAGAGCCTTCCCGGGAAGCGAGAAGACTTGCTCAACGGATGGTCACGAAACCAACGTCCTCGTCGTCGCTGCCTCGCCCCTCGCTCTCCTCGCTTGCACAGGGCGGATAGGAGCTCAGGAAGGCAGCCTGAGCTAGTTGTCGGCCTCGTTGCCCGTGCACAGGAGAGGAGGCGCCGTCCGAAGCAAAAGTTCGCCACGCGCCTTGACCTTCTCAACGCTGCGGGTCTTCTTCTCTTCCTCTTCGTCTTCTCACCCGCTCACCGCGCCGGCCAAATCTCTCCCGGTCTCACACGTGCTCAAACACACCCTCGCTTGCCCACCCAAGCTCACACGCTCGCTCGTTCATTCCCCTCGTCGCTCGTTTCCCTCCTCTCCTCTTCCTTCGCACATCACTCGTCGCCCATCCCTCACCATGGCTCCCCGGCAGCGCCAGTCGCGCACACGTACCTCCACAACTGCACTCGCCTGCGCCGCATTTCTCGCACTCGTCGCCGCACCCGCTGCGAACGGACTCACCCTCGACCTCGTCGCCAACGCGACAGCCGTCTCGAGCACGCTCAACTCGACGCAGTTCGACTATGTCGTCGTCGGTGGTGGAAACGGTGCGTACACACTCCTCCACAGCGCGCCCGGGACGGGCAAGAAGCGGAGCTGACCTTGCCATTCGGACGGGGGGGGGAACAGCCGGTCTTGCGGTCGCTTCACGCCTGTCGAGCTCGTATAACGTCCTCGTCCTCGAGGCTGGGACGGACCAGTCGGGGAACGCGGGCGTCACCGTCCCGGGCCTTGCGGGTGCGTCCCGCACTTCTTCTCTTCCTTTTCCTCGTCGCCTTCTCGTCCCTCCTCCCTCACCTCAGTGATCGCCAACTCGTCAGACCTCGAGCTAATGTAGTTGATGCACCACCTTCAGGCAGCCCGCTCGGTTCTGGCATCGACTGGGGCTTCTCGACCGTCCCTCAAGACGATGCTGACGGTCGCTCCGTCTACTGGCCTCGCGGCAAGATGCTCGGCGGCTCCTCGGGCTTGAACTTCCTCGTCTCAACGCGTCCTAACCAGGCAGAAGTCGACCAGTGGTCGTCGTTGTCCGGCAGTTCGAGCTGGTCCTGGTCTTCGCTGTACCCCTACTTCAAGAAGACTGAGCGCTTCTACTGCCCCTCCGCTACCAAGCCAGAGGGCGTCACGCCCACCTACAACGGCTGGGTCCACGGCTACTCAGGACCGTTGGCGATCTCCTACCCTCCGTACCTCGGCAAGCAGAACAACGGGTTCTACCAGGCCGTTCAGCAAATGGGCGTCCCTGTTGCGCAGGATCTCCACACGGGATCCAACCACGGAGTCAACTTGTCGCCGTCGACGGAGCACAACAGCGGCACGGACAGGACGCGCGCGTACTCGGTCGACTACCGTGCGTCTGCCCTTTCCTCTTCGTCTCCCTGTTCTTTGCGCGAGTTGCGCTGAAGTCCGTCTTGACTGTCGCTCGCAGTCAAAATCGCGACGAGCAGGTTGACGGTCATCACGAGTGCCCAGGCGACCAAGATCAACTGGACCGGCTCGAAGGACGGCAGCGGGAACGTCGTCGCGCAGGGCGTCTCGTTCGTCCCCGTCGGCGGCGGCGCTGCTACCTCTGTTGTTCGTCGACTTCCTCCCTACAGAGCAAAGGACTCGAGCTAAGCGGGGATCCGCGTGCAGAACGTCAACAAGGAGGTCATCCTCTCTGCTGGAACGGTCCAAACGCCCCAGCTCCTCGAGTTGTCGGGCGTCGGTGACTCGTCGGTCCTTAGCAGCGCGGGCGTCCCTTCGGTCGTCAACCTCCCTACTGTCGGCACGAACCTGCAGTATGTTTCGTCTTCCTCTCTCGGTGCGAGCTAGTGACTGACGACAGGATTGTTGCGAGCGCAGGGACCACGCCTGCATCGTCGACGTCTTCAAGCTCAAGCCCGGCGTCGACAGCCTCGACGAACTCTCGTCGAACCAGACCGCTCTCGGCGCCGCCCTCGCCGACTTTGCCAACGGCCAAGGCATCCTCACGCAGGCGCTTTACCCTCTCGCCTACCTCCAAAGACAAGACTTCCTCTCCTCGGACGACATCAACACCCAGCTTCCGAACCTCGGCAGTCGCGCCAACAACCCTCAACTCAGCGATGCGCAGTATCAGGCTGTCATGGCGCTTTACCATGCCAACGTCCCGATCATGGAGTTGCTCGCTATCAACACGTACTTTGGCAATTCGAGTGCCCAGCCGGACACGAACTACATCTCGCTCGCGGCGTGCTTGCAGAACCCGCTTTCGCGCGGTGACATCGTGCGTCCTCCTTCCTCTCTCCCTTGGCCAAGCTTGACTGACACTCCTCGTCCGGACGCAGCACATCTCCACCTCCGACCCTCTCGCCAAGCCCACCATCAACCCCCGCTACCTCCAATCCCCTCTCGACGGCTTCCTCCTCGCCCGCGCGGGCCAATTCCTCCGCAACACGGCCGCCAAGGGACCTTTGGCGCAGTATGTTGATTCGGAGGCCGAGCCAGGAACGGTCGTGCAGAGCGATGCCGAGTGGATGGAGTGGGTCAAGAGTGTCGTGAGGACTGAGTGAGTCGCCGCGGCTCTTCAGCCCTGCTCTGGCGTTCTTGCTGCAAAATGCTTGCTGATGGTGTCCTGCGCGGTCGCGACAGGTACCACCCGATCGGCACGGCCTCGAATCAGCCCCGCGCCTCCGGCGGTGTCGTCGCGCCCAACCTCAAAGTCTACGGCACCTCGAACGTCCGCGTCGTCGACCTCTCAGTCGCGCCGCTCCACGTCTCGAGTCATACACAGACGGTCGCGTATGCGATTGCCGAGATGGCTGCGAGCTGGATCCTGGCCGGCAAGTAAGGGTGCTAGACGTCTCCTCCCATCCTGTACTGCCCCGCCTTCAGCGACCCCAAATCTTTCTCTCTCACGACTCCACTCGCTCGCAAGCAAACACAGTTATACCCCCACTACCCTCTAGCCTCTACTCTCGCTTCCTTCCTTCCCTCCCTTCTCCTCGCGCTTTTGCTGCACATACCCCATCCCTCGCTCATCTCTCCTTTTGGGCCGTCCTGGTAGAAAAATTGTCTTTTGCACTGGATTTTCACGGTATCAGATTTCACGAGGTTGCGACGAGCCGAGAGAGAAGATATAGTCGTCGAGCGAGAGGATGCGGAGCCAGCGATTAGGCATGTTGGGGACTTCCGGACAGCGCGACTGCATCTTTGAGCCTTTCACGACGCTTGCAATAAAAGAACCAGACGAACGAAAGAGTTGGACGTGGTCGACCCTCGCCTCTCCGCCTCGACGACCCTCACAAACCAAACCCACGCTTCATTCCTCGCGCCGGCTCTTTTTGCCCTGCTGAGTGGGCTTGGAGCGTAGATAGACGTCTATCAGGTGCGTCAGTGCGCCGTTCCCTGCTGCTCGAGCCGTGGCTGAGGCGCGAGAGGCTCATCAAGCCGGGGTGAGGCAAGGGTGGCAACGTGTGTGGGATGGGCTCAGAGGCGTGCCTGGACACGCCAGGGAGGCCTTACTGATTCCATACCTCAACGCTGCGCGCAGACAGGCTCGTCCGACGCCAGCTTTACCGCTCGTCCACCCCTTGCGAGGCGATTGTTCGGCGAAAGAGGGGCTTGCGGTTTCAGTCGGCTGATAAGAGCTGAGGTGGGTACGAGAGGATGGATTGCTCGCACTTGATGTCCTGGAGACGGTTTCTCGAGCTCATCATCCTGCGATGTTCTTACAGCTCTTACAGCCGCCCCTCCACCTTCGCCTCCCTCTTCACCGCATTATGCCAGTTCTCGCCCAATCAGCAAGCTTTACAACTTCCGATTCTCGTCCCAAGCCTTCCATCTCAACCACCCGACGTCTTCCCTCCGCCTCTCCAGCCGGCCCAGCCGGTCCAGCCGACCCTCCCTCTCCCGCCGCCGACGCGCCGTCATATCTCGCATCTCTCGGCAACTACATCTCCCCTTTCTTGCGGAGACGAACCTCATCGTCGAGTTATATGCCGTCTCCGCCGCCTGCTGCGGATCAACCTGCGTTAGGACCGTTGACCGCCTCGACTTCCGCCAACGCGGCAGCTTCGACTTCCGGCGCTGGACCATCGACTTCCACCGCTTTGAACGGCGCACCTGCACCTGCGCGAGGCGCCCCAACGCTTCGTGCGATTGGCACGCCAGCGAGCGACCACGACGTGATCGACCTGACCACCTCGTCCCCTCCTCGCCGACACCGCCACCTCGTCCCGGCCGTCCGAGCGTCCGGACTCGCCTTCCCAGGTGCTCCGGTCCCGAGCAACGCGAGCGCGAGCACTAGTACGGCTGGAACGGCTGCGGGACCGTCGAATGGACCTCGCCCGCTTCGACGCGCACGACGGCCTGTCGTCTATGTGAGCGATGATGACGACACCGATGACGTGGACTATCGCCCTGGAATTCAACTGCCACAGACTGCCGCAGACACCGACGACGACTCAGAGATTGAGATTGTCAGCGAACGAGCTGCCGAGCCCGTCCTCCACCGCATTCACTCGCCTCCGCCTTACATCGTCCCGCCTAACGCGACAGCTACGACATCTGTGGCGGGTCGAGGCCGAGGCGCACAGCTACGCCGCTCGACTCGAGTCGCACAAACGGGCAACCATGTGGACGAAGACGATGCAGATGCGAGTACGGCTCGCCGACTCGCAGCTGAGTATGCGGCGGAGGGAGGCGTACCAGGCGACTACCTCGCTGCGCAAGCGCGGGCGATGGACCAGGCGCGGGCGGGACCTCCAGCCGGTCTTGCTGGACGCGGGTTCGGCGGGATCTTCTCACCTGGACTCGGCGGAGGAGGCGGCGCTGGGAATGATCCGTTCGGCGGGATCCTGGACAGACAGAGGTTGATCGCGCTTCTCGGAGGCGGGTTGGGCGGGTTCTGGGGCGGCGGGCAGTTCGGAGGCTTTGGCGTTAATGGGCTGTATAGTCCGCCTGCTGCTCAGATCAACGGCGGCTGGGGCGGGGCGGCCAAGGTGCGCGCGGCAAGCAAGAAGTATGGCGTGCGGATGAGTCACCCTCGACCCGTCGAAAAGGGCTTCTCGCGCGACATTATCGAACCCCGCGATCTGGACACGGTCGAACCGCCCGCGAAGCGCGTCAAGGGAAAGGGAAAGGCGAAAACTCCGCCGGAGGAGATGCAGCCCGTGTGCGCATCGTGCCTCGACCCGTTGTTGCTCGGCGGGGAGGGCGACAAGAAGGTCTTTGCTTTGAGCTGCGGGCACGTCGTCTGTGCCAAGTGCCTTGGCGAGGCGAAGACGCGATGTCAGGAGATCAGGGAGCGGGAGAAGTGCGCATGGGTGATGGATGTCGACGAGAGTGATGGCGGAGGAGGCAAGGGCAAGGGTAAGGCTAGGGACCCACTCCTTCTCTCCGACGACGACGACGACCTGTACGGCGATGGCGAGACCGACTTCTACCTTTCCGACCACGTCCCGCCTACTCGCTCCAGCAAGTCTTCCTCGAAGCGCTCGTCGAAGAAGGACAAGGGCAATGGCAAAGCCACCGCCTCATCAACGTCGAGCAAGCTCAAAGGCAAGGGCAAGTCGCGCGCAGACGAGACGGGCATCGAGGAGCTCTGGACGACCTGTCCTGTCTCGACATGCGACGGGGCCGAGACGGACTTGCTCGCGACAGAGGGATGGTCAAGACCGTACGAGCTCTTTGCGTGAGGTGGTGGCGCAGGTTGCGGTGCTATGCGAGCATATATTGCTTCAATGGGGCGAGCTTGCGCTGAGAAGGACGAGAATATTCACTCGCAGGCTGTCTTGCTCGCTTCTCGCGTCGCATCGCCGGACTGAATCTGGCTGCGCGTCCCCCCGTCGTGATAATCTGCGATACAACAACGCTCCTCGAACCTGCTCACAGTGCCCGCTTCTTCTTCTCCCTCCCGTTTCCGCTCGCACCCATCGCGTAACTCCCCTTCGCGCCCTTGCGCTGCCTCTTACGCCCGCTCATTGTCTTGGCCATGACCTCCTTCGTCTTGCGCTTGGCGTACGCGCGAGACGCTTCGTCCTCCATGAGGTCTTCGACAAAGGTGCGCTTTTGCGGTATTGCTGGGGTCGAGAGGGTGGTTGCGCGAGTCGAGGGGGCGATGACATGTCCGATCTGCGTAAGGTCAGGTGTGGTGCATTCACGTCAGCCTCATCCGTCGTCGGAGATGGGGAGAGACAAGGAAATGCGGAACCGCCCAACGCACCTGGAAGAATTCTCCAACCTTGTCCTTCTTCGCCCCCTGCCTCAGGAACTTCTTCGGGTCCAAGCTATTACTCAAGCGCAACGCATCGAGCTCACGCTTGAGTTCAGGCGTCATGGGCGTCGCGGGAAGGTCGAACCATTGCTTCCCGGCTGTTCGGGGTTGGTTCTGCTCGACGGCAAAAGCGGGTCAGTCAAGTTGAATAGACGAAAGGCGAGAAAGCATGCAACGCACGGCCTTGAACTGCTTTTTGCTCAGCTTGGGCTGAGGAGCCATTCCCCACCGGTCTCCAACGACGACAGCCTTACCTTTTCCCCTCTCGCCCTTCGAACCAACCTCTCCTCGTCCACTTGCAGCGGCGCGACTTTCTACCATAACGCCTGCACCGAGATCTTGGGCGAGAGATATACCGGAGGGGAGACGCTTGGCGGAGGAGGAAGTAGAGAGAAGTGGGTGGGAGGCGGAGAGGGGACGGGCGAGGGAGGGAGGGAGAGGGGCGGGACGGCGGGCGGTGGAGGAGGAACCGAGGCGGGATGTGGATGCTTTCGGAGTTGAGCTGAGCGAAGTGGGATGTCAGCACAAAAAGGTCGGCAAAAGGAGAGAGGCGAGAGTCGACGCACTTGTCTTCCTCGTTGCTCGCCTCCTCGTCTTCCTCTTCCTCCTCCTCATCGCCGAACAACACCATCTCCTCATTACCGGCTAGACCATCATCTTCACCACCGCCCTTAGCCTTCACCTCCTTGGCCTTTTGTGCCCGTTCCCGCGCCGCCCCTTTCGCCTTCTGCAGGAGCGCCCGCAACTGCGCAATCGATCCGGTATCATCCTCGTCGTCGCTGTTCGTCTCAGAGTCACTGTCGTCGTCTGAAGAGGTGTCGTCGTCAGAAGCTGATGAAGTCGCTGACGCGTCGCTGTGGTCCTCCTTCCGCGCCTTGTTCGCCACGGCGTGGTCTCCCGTGTCCGACTCGAGAGCTGCACTGTTCGGTGGGCTTCCCGAGACGAGTGTCGAGGTGAGCGACTCTGTCCCGCTCCGGTCGACCTGGGCGGGGTCTGTGAGCACGAGCTTGGCCATGGCAGAGCGCGTAACTGGCATGGTCGAGTAGCTGTACAGTCTACCGAGCCCTAGCGAGTCTAATCCGAGCACCAGTACGGTCACGGTGGCCGAGTTGAGGGACGAGGAGTGATTTCGAGCTCGCTTCATCTGTTCGAGTCCGCCACGCACGCTCTCTCGCTGGCTGGGCTTGTTTGAGGGTACGAGTGCCCCTGTACAGCTACAATGGCTCGCTCGAAGCAAACAGGCACCCGCAAGGCGACCCAGTACCGCACGAAGCCCGTCGAGCGCGAGCGTGAGTTCGACCGGGCACAGAGCAGGGCGGACAGGCGCATCGAGACGTACGACGACGCCATGATGGGAGGAGACGAGGACGAGTGTGCGCCCGCCTTTCTCACCGCTTTCGCACCGTCTCTGGAGCCGTTGAGCTGACCCTCACATGCACTGCCCCTCCTCGTCTGCCTTAGTCCACCTCAACCGCGACAAGATACTGCTCGAGGACGACGGCCGAGGTAACGGTTACGATGGTGCGTTGGGCTTCGCTGTTCTGGGCGCGTTTGCAAAGTGCTAATCCCGTCCTGCCCTTCCCCTCGCTCCCCTCTTGCCTCCCTTCCTCCTGCGTCTGGCATTTCTTCCGTCGCCCCTTGCACTCGATCATCTCAGACGTCGGCGTGGATGTCCCTGACACGATCTACGATCTCGACCTTTCCTCCTCCGCATCCGGCTCGCCCTTTCCCTCGGACGATGAAGGAGACGAGGAAGAGGACGAAGCCCCTCGCCAACCTCGCCAGTTCAGGCGCGGTAAGGACGAGGACTTGACGAAGAAGGGACGGTTTGGACACGAGTACGACCCGAAGCAGGATGTCGTCTTCCCGAGTTCGGATGAGGACGAGTCGGATGAAGATGAGGATGCAGGAGAGTTGGATGAGCGGCAGCTCGCGGGCACAGATGATCAAATTGAAGAGGAGGGTCCGGAGCGGCGAAAAGGCGCTGCCGCGGACGACGACGAGGACGAAGACGAGGACCCGCATTGGCGCGCAGACCAGTACCATGTTACGCGCCGCGACCCCGGTGAAGCCGACTCTGAAGACGAGGAGGCGCTCGCGCTTGAGGAGGAAGAGGTGCGGAGGTTGCAGAAGAAGATGAGGGAGACGATGGAGGGAAACGATTTTGGCCTCGACTTGGGTGTCGACGGTGTCGAGGATGTCGCCGAAGGCGAGAAGGAGGACAAGCGGCGACGGATTGAGGAGGAAGACGAGCCTGTTGCGACTGCCGTCGCCGACAAGGCTGCAAAGGATGCTCCTTCGACAACCGACATGTCTGAGCCCGAAGCGATTGCGCACCTCCTCAAGACCTCGCCGGAAACCCTCGCGCTCGTGGACGACTTCGTCCTCACGGCCAGCAAAATTGAGCAGGTTGAATCGGACTTGGCCGAGGTGCGCAGGGGCGATGGGCAGGGCGGCGAGCACCCGGCTTTGGCCATCATGGAGCTTGAGCACCGTGAGTCAGCTCACCTTCGCTTCTCATTCATCGTGCCGACTCTCGATGTAACTCGCAGAGGCCCTCACGACCTACCTACCCACCCTCGCATTCTACTTCTCCCTCCTCCTCTCCCCAACTCCCGCTCCGCAAACGCTCATCGAGAAGGTTATCGCTCGCCTGTCCAGCCTGCGTGGCAGCCTCGCGACGATGGAAGAGCTCGACTTGACTAGCGCGACGTACGGGGCTGGCGACGACGACGAGGACGACGAGGAGGAGCTCGATGATGACGAGGAAGAGGAAGACGTCCCGCTCGGCAAGCGTAACGCAAGGTCGCGCTCGATGCTTGCGTCCGAGGCGCTCGCAGAGGACGAGGAAGAAGAGGACGAGGATTCGGACGAGGAGGTCACGGACAGCATGCTCGCTGGTTTGACGGACGCGGAGCTAGAAGAGCTGATGGGTCAGTTGGAGCCTGGGCAGGGCGCGGAAGAACTGATGGAGCGGGTACGGGCGAAGCAGCGCGAGAAGTTTGGTGACGGCTTTGGCGAGGCCGACGGTATGGATGTCGATAGCGGGAAGGAGGAAGAGCTTGAGCGCGAGCGGGCGCAGAAGGCCAAGCAGGCGAGGGGCAAGAACGGCGCGAACAAGGCCGTCCCCGCTATCCCGGAACTCGCGCCTCTCTCCGCCTCTTCCCCCTCGTCCTCCCTCTCCCGTCCGATCATCCGCGCCACCGCCGACTCCGACTTTCTCGACCCTCTCTCACTCTCGCACGCAGATCGCGCAGACAAGGCCTCGAAGCGTCACACGCTGCGCTTCCACGCTTCGCAGGTTGAGCAGAAGGCGCAGAGGCGCGAGGCCCGACGACGGGGTCTCGAGGGCGACGACGATGTTCCGCGCAGGAGCAAGGAGCAGGCCAGGAGGGAGGTGCTCAAGAAGCAGCAGCATGGTGCGGCGAAGGATGCGGAGAAGGGTGTTGGGCTTGACGAGGGCGACTTCGACGAGGACGACCGGCGGGTGGCAAAGGCTGTCAGGGATGAGCGCGATGATGATGGCGGCGACGACGGCGGAGATGACGATTACTATGATCTGGTCGCGGCAGAGAAAGCAGAGGGCAGGAAGGCGAAGAAAGCGCGTTACGAAGATGCCCGTGCGGCCGAGAAGTGCGTACTATCGCTACCTCATCCCGAGTGCTGTTACTGACGATACTGCGTTCCCAGGGAGGAGCTGCAAGCCCTTGCTGACGCCTCCGTCGATGGCCCGCGCGCCGCCAGCCGCAGGATCCTCTCGAACCGCGGCCTGACGCCGAAGCGCAACAAGCTGAACCGCAACGCGCGTGTCAAAAAGCGTCACCAATACGACCAGAAGCAGAAGAAGCTGCGGAGTATGCAGGCGACGTACAAGGGAGGCGAGGCGCGTACGGGATACGAGGGCGAGCGGACGGGTATCTCGAGGACAAACGTCCGCAGTCGCAAGCTGGGTTAGCGAGGTGTATTTGCGATGGTGTCTCTCTCTCTGCAAGCCGCATCCTTTACGGCAGCGGTGTCATGCTGGCGGGCGCGCGAGCCAATCCGTCCGCTACAGCCTCTCTTCCTGCGCTCATTTTGTGCGCCCGAACGACTACTGGCTCGAGCATGACGAGATCCGATAGGAAGTCGTCAGGGTTGCGATGCGAGATAGGCGGAGAGTGTATCTTTGAGGAAGAACGCGGATCAGTCATGCATCCTGCTCGTACGGCTAGCGCTGCGTCCACGCACCTGCCCACACTTCCCACGTCTGGATTTTCCAGTCTCCGCCCTCCTTGACCAGGTCGAACAGCCAGACGACCTCCTCCTTCCACTCCTTGCCGGTCTCCGCGACACTCCACACCGCGTCGCCCGTCCATACCGCCCTCGCCTTCCCTTGCCTCTCCATTTCCCGTACTAGCAGATCCCGCTCGTCGAAGTTCGACCCTTTGCTCTTCAAGACGGACCCTATGAGATCCCAGTACTTCAGCACCTTCTCCTCCCCCTCAAACTTCTCGCCGAGGAACGGCAGTTTGTCGTGACCTTTTGGACCGTGTTCCCAGCAGCATGGCGCGGTCCACAAGGTGAAGTAGGCGCGGAAAGTCGAGGCGTCGCAGGGAGTGTTGATGTCGTCACGAAAGCGGACGAGGAGGGTGGGAACGCTGGAGGGCATGCTGAGCAGGGCGTTTGGCGTGTATCAGAGCATGCGCAAGCCTGTAGTGCGCGGGAAAAGGTTGAGCGGCGGAAAGATGGAGCGAAAGAATCGCAGGCGGAAGAGAAAGCGGTGTCGCTCGCGGAAGACACTCTGGGCGCATGGACACGATCTGCAGAGCTCTCTTGGGCAGTTCTTTGTCGACTCTCGCGCGAAAGAACGTTTGCAAGTCTGGGGAGGAGAGGTTGAGAAGGTTGGGAAGGAGCGGGAGAACGGCACAACAAGAAGCGACTTGGAACAAGAGAACCTGTGGCTTGTTAAAGCATGAGTGGGTCGTACCAAATATGCAGTCGAGGAAGGAATGGCGAAGGGTAACAAGGGATGCGCAGACGACACAGCGAGACGATGTGAACAGCGAAGTAAAGGGGTTGCTGGTCTAAAAGCTCGTGTCGCAGACGAACACGGGCGAGCGGGGCGAGAGATGGACGGGATGCGGGAACGGCACGTCCCCCTTCTCCTCGTCGTCCTGTGCCGGTTCGAGGGTAATGCGGACTGGCGAGTCGCAGTTGACGACGACGCTTCTATCGATTGTGACGCGTATGCCGTCGCTGGCCGGTGACTTGCGAGGCGATGTGCGTTTGGCGGGACGAGGGCGGAGCGTGCGAGAGTCCCACAGAAGGTAGAGGAGCACGATAAGAATGAGGTTCATCGGCACGCTGTAGACCCAGGGGATAAAGAGGAGGATGGTCTCGGTCTGCGAGGGTCAAACGTGAGCGAAAAGGAGAAGATAGTCAAAGCGAAGGAAGGGGAACACACAGCCGCCCAATTCGTCGGCACAAGTTGGCGGTTCACGAGGAGGAACAGAGCGTATATGATGAAGGCAAGAGTACTGCCGAGCATGACGATGAGGATCCAAGAGGTCTGCGAGCGATGGGGAAGCTCAGCACTCGCGTGCAAGAAGAAGGGCGAAGGAACGGCAAACGCACGATGACGAGCTCCTTCTGCGCCTTGCTGAGCATCAAAATGTTGCGCAGACGCTCCCACTCGCCGGTTCCGCGTGCTTGTTCACCCAATTCGACGAGGTCGCTACGCCTGACGGGCGCGCGGAGATCGCGGATGAAGCCCGACATGCGGTTGGCCTGCTGGTTGCGGTTCGAGAAGACCGTACTGGGTCGGAGGAGCTACGATGGTAGAGCATGGTCACCTCAAGCACGGGAAGGAACGAAAACAGACGGGAACGCACTTGTAGGTTGTACTTGACCTGGGCGCCAATCACCTTTGCAAGGTGGAGCGCGGCGACGTTGACGGCAAGTATAACGACTGGTACCGTGATGAAGACCGCATAGATGCCGAGCTGGATGCTGGGATGTCGCGAAGGTAAAGTCAGTCGCGTCCAACTTGACCACGAGAAGCGCGACGCACCGGCGCGCACGGCCAGCATTTTTGGCGAGTTCGTCGAACGCCGGCTGGAGGGCGAGCAAAGGGCCGATGACGCTGCTTCCAGGCGTCCAAGCGTCCTCGAAGGTCGTCAATCTGGCAACGACGTTTGCGGCCTCGTGCAGAACGTGCCGCTCGACGACTTCCGCCAAGATAACGCAAGCGAGCACTGCGATGCCGCCGAACGAGCCGAGGCCGAAGAAGAGAATATTGGCGGTGCGAGCGGAAAAGATGGGTTTCGTCGTAGCCGCGTCGCTGGCGAGGAGGGACGCTTGGAGGGCGGACCAGGTCATGAGCCAGCCTGTGCGGAAATCATCAATCGGTCAGGAAGTCAACAACGCGAGAGCGAGGGGGAAGCTGGCGCACTCTGCGTGAAGAACGGCAGACTCGCCCAAAGCGTGGAGATGTGCCGATCGGGACCGTGCAGGACGTAAAGCTCGTAGGTGCCGGCGAGATAGGCGAGGAGCACGGCACTTCTGCGAAGAGCATCGACATGAGCTACACAGGGGAGGACAGGAGTTCAGGAGAAGAGACGCACGAGACCGTGGACAGGGACACCAAGACGAGTTTGCCGCTGTAGGATGGCGATTGCGGTCTTCAGGGCGTCCCAGAGGATAGAGAGCGACGGAACGCACTTCGTAATGATGTAGTCACCGCGACGGCGGCGTATCCGGCGGAACAACCAAGTCGGGCTCGCCTGACCATTCGACCAGGACTCATAGTTCAACGCAAGCCAGTACGCAGCGGAGAGAACGATGAGGCTGAGGAGAGTGAGGGTCAATTGTGTGAAAGATGCAGTGAGGAGGAGACTCACAGGCTGCAAAGTCCGAACAGGACCGCGAGGCGAGCGACAAACCCGCTGGACGGCGTGGCGTGTAAGCGGGCCTGAAGTGTATTCTTGTAGACGGTGAAAGGGTTGGCGCCCACTGGTACGCTCGGCAGCAGCATGTCTCGAGCGACGCGGGGATGGGCGGACGAGGCAGGGAGACGAATGTGGGTGCGCGGCTCGCGCGACTGGCGCTGGGGCGCGACCGCCAACTGACAAGAGCGACCGAGTGCAATCGAATGTAGCAAACGTTTAAGAACGGCGAAGGAGCTGAGCACGAGTGAGGAGATGAAGGAAGAGGAGGCGAGGGGTCCAAGCAAAGTCTTCGTAGAGCGACAGCGAGGGCGGATGTGAGTTGTACAGCAGAATCACCGCTCCTAGAGGTCTGCGAGAGTGCCAGGAGCGCCCTCGAAGACAGCGACAAGGCGAGAAACCCGCTTGAGAAGGCCGACGAGGAGCGGAGAGACGTGAGGGAGGGCTACAACAGGCGTGGCTCGTTACGAAGCTCGTGCAGCCCGCTAAGGAGGAGGAGGACGTGGCGAGGTAAAGGGGCGTGAGCCAGACCTCTTTCTTCCCGCCACCGCACACCGTTTGCCGCCTGCTTGCGTGCCGCCGCCCGCTGCCTCGACGCCGGCAGGGGACGCGACACCGTGCGGGACGCGCCTACAGCTCGGGAGCAGTGTCGTATAGTGATGGGAAGGGCATCTCGGGCGTGGGCTGCAGCCTGCGAGTCAAGAGAGTCAGTTGGAACGAGCGGAACGAGCAGGCGAGGGTTCTCACCCACCAGTTGTCCTGCAGCCATCGCGCTGAGCCCTCAATGCAGTGGAAGGTGTAGATGAAGCGGCTGTTTTGCGACGTGTTGCGCTCGCTGCGGTGGATGACGGCGCCGTGAATGAGGACGAGGTCTGCAGGTGGGTTTGGAAGTGTCAACCGGCGCGGCGCAGCGGTACACAGTCGTCAGAGCGAAACTCACCTCCCGCCTCGCAAGGCGCTGCCACCCATTCGACTTGTTCCGCCGTCCAATCTACCTCCGGCTCGTCCTCCATTCCTGGAACAGGCACCATCTCCGTCCCTCCTCCCGGCGCCCGTACCAACCGCTTCGTCAACTT
The DNA here is from genome assembly GCA_009806315.1 of Rhodotorula sp. ZM1. Taxonomy (NCBI): domain Eukaryota; kingdom Fungi; phylum Basidiomycota; class Microbotryomycetes; order Sporidiobolales; family Sporidiobolaceae; genus Rhodotorula; species Rhodotorula sp. ZM1. The sequence continues at coordinate 21,388 of QYSD01000062.1, read as the reverse complement.
GTTGATTCTGTGACTTCCCGGCACGAATGAGAGGCAACCATTCTCGGGCGTCGCAGGTTCGAGCGCGAACCACAGGCCCATCGCCGTCGACGGATCGGACGTAAGGAAGGTCTGGTCGTCGTGTACGCCGACTTGGCCGCCGACCTCCTTATTCTTGCAGATAACCATGCTTTGAATCAGCCGAGGATCGGCGTAGAAGCTGAGATCGCGGACGAGGGCTTTGACGTTGTCGGAGAAAGAGAACCGGCGGAAGTCGGGGTCGAGCATGGCGAGGGCGTGACCGATCTGCGTGGCCACCCGTTCCCTGTCAGACGTTTGCCCAGTGAATACGCAAGTTGACCCACCTTGTTCACCGCCAACTCCTTCGGCCGGTTCAGCTTGCCGTCCTCGTCGAACGCCGCCGGTTCGAAAAAGAAGCGGATCTTGTCTCCGGACGAGAGGAAGTAGTCGTCGCCGATATGCTTCTTCTGGCTGGCGTGAGCGGTTCCAACAAATTGCGTCTTCGGATGCGAGTCGAGCGCAAAGTCTCGAAGGAGTTGTCGTGACTTGTCGAGCAGCTTGTTCGCGTCGGTCTGGCTGAAGAAACCCTTGATGACCAGGTAGCCGTCCGCCTCGAACTGTGCGAGGGCGGCGTCAGCGAGTCACAGCTGTGTGGGGTTGCGCGAGCGATGAGAGACAGGCAGCGCTGAGGGTCGGCACTGGAAGGTTCGCGCACCTGCTGCTTCTGCTGATCCGATAGCTGAAAGACCATGGCGAGCAACTCGAGCGCACTTCGAGCGATAGAGAGATGGCGGGAAGGGTGTTGGCGGGTGTCCCCCGTTGACGGCCGAGGCTCACCATCTGCAGCAAGTCTACATGCAAAGTCGTCTAGCGTTACAAAGAGCGAAGCGAGGCTAGCGCGGAGAGAAGCGACAACGACGGAACAACAGATGCAGGTGAGGACGCGGACGACAGGCATGAGACTTGCTCGTGCCGTGCGTCGAAGGGTACAACGCATACAAGACCTGCGTCCTCCGAGAGCGTTCTCGCCAGCGAGCTGAGCGATTTGAGAGAGCGTCGGATGGGCTCTACGCACCTCCGGCTTGACCTACTTCGCCTCCTCCCCCTCGACGTGCTCGCTCAACCATGCGTTGTACTCGTTCTTGATCTGGCTCGGAAGGGCGTGTCCTCCACCTTCCACGATCTTGAGACGCGAGCCCTGCAATAGGACACTTCAGCTTCGCCCATCTCTCGCGCAACAAGCGAGGAAAACGCACCGGCAGGTCTTTGTGCAGCTCATGTGCGCGCTGTACTCGGATTAGGTTGTCTTCGGTACCATGAATGATGGCAACGCGAGGGATCTGTTCGGCAATGAGGGCGAGGCGTTCGGGCGAGACGCGATGTTTGCTGCAGAAGTCGACGTGGCCATCAGCGCCTGTGCCACAGCTACAACGACTCGAACGCGACTCACAAGACTGCGGCGAGCTGTCCTAGACGTCCTCCCATCGTTTGTCGCCGACCGATCTGGTAGCGGTGAAGGAAGTCCTGCGCGAGTCGCCGACATCAATTGAGAGTTGGGCAAGTAGACGTCAAGCTCGACGCACTGCCTCAACCATCTCTCGCCTCGTCTTGCCCTTCCACTCGCCCTCTTCCTCGACGATGCCGCTCAACCACGCCTCAGGGAAAAGCGTGTCCGCAACAAGCCGGACCTGCGCCTCGGGCGTCTTGGCAATACCGGTCGTGAGCTGGCTGAACATGTTAATGGCTTTCAGGGAGGGCGGGTCGAAGCGAGAGCCGGAGCGGGTGGAGGTAAGGAGGAGGGTGCGGATGCGAGCCGGGATGAGGAGGGCCTGCCGTCAGCAGCGTCAGCCATGTACATCGCCGCGAAACAAATACGCCAGAATTCACCAGCTCCTGGGCGATCATGCCGCCCATGCTCACACCAACCAAGTTGATGCTCCGCTCCTCCTTCCAGCCGATAAAGTCGAGCAGCTCCTCCACATCCTTCGCCATCTCGCTCGTCGAGTACGCGCCAGGCGGAGTGTCGCTCCAGCCAACGCCCCGGTTGTCAAAAACCAGGACGGAGTAGCCGGATAGTCGGGCAAAATGCGAGACTTGGTTGTGCCAGGCCTGCGAACGGACGAGGCGAGTGTCAGCTGGACTCTACCGTGAAATGCTGCGACTGTTCTGACAAATGACGAGTTGTTCAAGCCCATGGTGAATACCATGCGATAGTTCGTAGGCTCGTCCTGGCCATGTAATTCTGCGCGGGAGGTCAACGTGGCTCAAGCAGTAAAGAAGAGGCGCGAGACGCACCGTAATAGAGTTTGTGAGGTGATGGTGCCCTTGATATGTCATTCGCGACCGTGCACCACCCCCGTCGAACCAAGTTGTCGCCGGGGAAGATGGTCTCGGGGAGGGTCTCAGCAGGCGAGTCGGCCGGAGGGTCCAAAGCGGCGACGGCGGGCATGGCGGGCCAACTTGCCATATTGCGGGAAAGGTTCGCGTCGATCAGGCGGAGCAGAAGGGCCTACTCACGCTGCTGTGGCCTGTCGAGGATGAGAAGGGAGGGTAGGTGCAGGAGGAGGCGGGCGGATCAGATGCGTGATCGAGCAGGTCGGAATGGTCCAGTGGCTTCGTGAAAGCAACTTCACGGTCTGACAAGCCGTTCTGGCAGATATTGGCGAGACACAGCGAGGCGTTGTCGGCAAGGAGCAACTCGCCTCTCGCAAGGTAACCACGCCCGCGGTCACCCGCTAGACAGCCAGGATGGGCTTCGACCTGCTCCCGAGGGAGATCGACAAGCTCCAGCTCATCTCGCTCGCCGGCCAACTCGCTCAAAAGCGCCTCGCGCGAGGATGTCGACTGAATGTAACGGAGGCGACAGCCCTCATTGCCCACGTCCTCCAGGAGCTTATCAGAGATGGCGATCATAGCGTGGCAGAGTTGATGAGCATCGGTGCGTATCTGTTTCTCTCGATGTGCTGTGAGGACGGCAGGAGATTCTCATCACGGGTGAAGCGGAGTGGGGATGGCGTTCGGCCAGATAGCAGGCAGAGAATGTTAGGCCGTGTGGAACGGCACCAGACAGCTTACATGGGAGGCAGTGAGCCCCGCAAAACATTTCGATAGCGGTCGCTTACGGGATAAGCCTCTACAACCTCGCTCAATCAGTCGCTCACGGATTGCGCGACCGGAAGCAATGACTAACTTGTTTCTTCCCCCGCCACAGGCAAGAAGATCCTCGGACGAGTACATGTTCAGCCTGTGAGTGCGGACCCTCGACCCAGACTCGCTCCGGCCGACCTTCCCACTATCGCAGGCCGTGCCGTCTCTCCTGCACGAGATCCAAGTCGAGGGCGCTTTTCCCGACGGCGTCTTCCTAGTCACGGTCCACGACCCCATCTCCTCCGCCTCGGTCAACGACGACCTCTCGCTAGCTCTCTACGGCTCGTTCCTCCCGCTGCCAAAGGAAGGCGTCTTCCCGAGGGGTTCGAACGAGCCTGCTGGACCTGAGGCTGAGGAGATCCCGGGAGCGTTAGTGTTGAGAAAGGAACCCATCAAGATCAACGAGGGACGAGAGCGAGTGCGGCTGAAGGTGACCAACACTGGTGACCGTCCGATCCAGGTGCGTCCGACTCTCGCTTCTTGTGTCGGCAGCTTTCAGCCAACAATACACGGACAGGTCGGCTCGCACTACTCCTTCACCGAAGTCAACCGCGCCCTCTCGTTCGACCGCCGCAAAGCCTTCTTCAAGCGTCTCGACATTGCGGCGGGAACTGCCGTGCGCTTCGAGCCGGGCGATACGAAGACCGTCACTCTTGTCCAGATTGGTGGAGAACAAGTCGTCACGGGTGCGCGGCTTTACCTTTGATATGCTCTTCTTCGTCCCCATTCTGACCCGTTCCCTCGACAGGCGGCAACCTCCTCCTCAACTCGTCCGTTGCACGTCATTTAGCCGACCCTTATCTCATCGACTCGGCCATGCAGCGCATCATCTCGAGTGGTTTCTCGCACGTCGACGACCCCTCGGCAATCCTCACCTCCGACCCCTCCGTTATCGCGCCTTTCGAGGTAAGCCGCGAGACGTATGCGAGCATGTTTGGGCCGACGACGGGCGATAGGGTTAGGCTGGGAGATACGTCGCTTTGGGTCGAGGTCGAGAGGGACGAAACGCACCATGGCGATGAGTGCAAGTTCGGCGGAGGTGCGTCGTCCTGTCTCCATAGCGCTTCCAGGCTCAGGATGCTGCTACACTTCTGTCCGATTGGATCGCTCGTAGTTGGTCAGCTGACGCGCTCCGCAGGCAAGGTCATCCGCGAAGGTATGGGTCAAGCGACCGGCCTTCCCGACGCCGAGACGCTCGACCTCATCATCACGAACGCGCTTATCATTAACTGGGACGGCATCTACAAGGTCAGTCTGAGCGGAAGAAGTTCTTGGAGGGCCGGCTCGTGACGAGATGGTCGCTCAAGTGTAGCTTCCATTCACGGCTGATACTAACCCTAACCCTAACCCTGATACTTCTCCACGGCCAGGCCGACATCGGCGTCAAGAATGGTCACATCGCCGGTATCGGCAAGGGCGGCAACCCGGACGTCATGAACAACATCACGCCCGGAATGGTTGTTGGCGTCAACACGGATGTCATCGCCGGCGAGAAGTTGATCGTCACGGCTGGTGCGATCGATGCACACGGTGCGTGCAACGCACTCAGAGCTAGAACGCGAAGGAGCGGCCGCGCGGAAAGCTAACGCGGGAGACATTGCAGTCCACTACATCTGCCCACAGCTTTGCAACGAGGCTCTTGCGAGCGGCATCGTGCGTCCTCTGTCTTCTTTCAGCCGTATCAAACTTGCTCACGGCTGTCTCCTGCTGCCCAGACCACCCTCATCGGCGGCGGCACCGGCCCCTCGGCCGGCTCGAACGCGACGACCTGCACGCCTTCCCGCACCTACATGCATGCGATGATGGCCGGGACCGACGGCATTCCGCTCAACTTTGCCTTCACGGGCAAGGCGAACGATTCGGGGGAAGCGGGACTGGAGGACCAGGTTCGGAATGGTGCGGTCGGCTTGAAATTGCACGAGGTGCGTTGCCTTCTCGCTTTGCGTTTTCTTTCCTTTCTTACCAGCTTAGACGGCCGAGAGGTTGCCATTGAGAGGCTGACCCCCTCTCTCAACTGTCGCCGCCGTCCGTCTCCGCCTCTCTCGCTCGCAGGACTGGGGCTCGACTCCCGCCGCCATCGACTCGGCTCTCTCGCTCGCGGAAAAGCACGACGTACAAGTGAACATCCACAGCGACACGCTCAACGAGTCTGGCTTCGTGCAAGACACGATCGATGCGTTCAAGGGGCGGACGATTCACGCCTACCACATGTGCGTTCACGCTTCGAGGCCACTTCTGCGCCCTAACGTTGTAACGTTGTGACTAATGAACCTTTCTGTCACAGTGAAGGAGCTGGGTGCGTTATTCCCCTCCCCGGCTCCTTTCGCTCTTTTTGCTTCTTCCGTTCCTCTCACTTGATCTGACTCGCTTGCTACATAAACAGCGGTGGCCATAGCCCCGATGTTCTCGCTTTGATCAGTGCTTCGCATGTCATCCCCTCATCGACAAACCCGACGCGGCCGTTCGCCTTGAACACCCTGGACGAGCATCTTGACGTTGGTCCTCCCCTTCCCCCTTCTTTTCGCGCCTTACTGATTGCCTCTACTCTCCGCAGATGCTCATGGTTTGCCACCATCTCGACCGCTCGATCCGTTCGTTCCCCATCCTTCTCTCCAAGGACTGTTGCCTGACCTCCTACGGCCTCATCCTCCCGCGCAGCCGAAGACATCGCCTTCGCCGAATCTCGCATCCGCGCCGAAACGATCGCAGCCGAAGACGTCCTGCACGACTCGGGCGCGATCTCGATCATCTCGTCCGACTCGCAGGCGATGGGACGGATTGGAGAGGTTGTTAGTCGGACTTGGAGGACGGCGAGTAAAATGAAGGATGTGGCTGGGGCGTTGAAGGAGGAGACGAGGGAGGGGGCGGATAATGAGAGGGTCAAGGTGCGTCGGCCACCGTCTTTCACCTTCGACCGCGAGATTGACGAGTGACCTCGCGCAGCGCTACATCGCCAAGTACACTATCAACCCCGCCATCGTACACGGCATGTCCCACGTCATCGGTGACGTGAGCGTCGGAAAACTCGCCGACCTGGTCCTATGGCAGCCGGCGTACTTCGGCGTCAGGCCGAACATGATTGTCAAGGGTGGTGTGATCGCTTGGGCAAACGTGCGCGACTTCTCTGGCTAACGTATCGAGGTAGCGGCTGACGAGGCAACATCTGCGACGCAGATGGGTGATGCGAATGCCGTACGTTCGAGCGTTCCCGCATCTCCCGCCCTTGGCTCCGCTCACCTCGTTTCCTTGATTTCACGTAGAGCATCCCGACCGTTCAGCCCGTCATCGGCCGTCCCATGTGGGGCAGCCAACCCTCCGCGGCGGCATTGACCTCGCTCCTCTTTGTCTCCTCCCTCTCGCTCTCATCCGGTTCGTCCCATGGCCGCCCCCCCTCGCGCACAGCTGACCTGGGTGCAAGCAGGCACGATTGCTAGCTACGGCCTCAAGAAACGGCCTGTCGCCGTCAAGGGCTGCAGGAAAGTCCGCAAGGAGCATATGAGGAACAATTCTGCGTTGCCCAAGATCGAGGTCGACCCCGAGTCGTACAAGGTGCGTTCTCACATGCCTACTGTGCAGCGGGAGCGATCTTATCGGAGTGGTTGGATAGGTCACGGCGGATGGAGTACACTGTACCGTCCCGCCCGCGACGAAGGTCCCACTCGCGCAGGGCTACATGCTCTTCTGAACGGGCATTCCTTCTGACTTTCGCCTGTGTCGTTTTCCGTAATCCTCTGTGCGAGTTGGTCGTCGGGTCTGTGCAAGGTCTTGGTTGTCCGGAAACTGTGGAGACGTTATCGGACTGTGCCGGGCTCAAAGGCGGAAAAACGAAAGAAGTACATAGCGGAGCGAGCAAGCGAGAGAATCGAGCAGTACGGTCGTGAGCGTCCTTGAGTCCGTGTACAAGTACCGAGAACGCTGCACAAGCGTCACATAGCATGGAGCGGCGCGCAGGCAACAAGGCGGTCCCCCAGCGCCCAGCCGCCCAAAATACATCTTGAGCCCTTCGATATATCGCTGCCGACCCTGTAAGCCAAAACCTAGCCCCCCAACGGTCGCGCGAGGAGAGCGAGCCGGGTGCGTGCGATGGAGTGAGGAGTAGTCCGCCGTCGAGCGCCCACTGGACGCGCGGGCGCGAGCAAAAGACGCAGCGGGTGCTGTTTAGCTGTAGAGTGCACTGGACGTGCAGTCAGTACCATCAGAGGGGCGTGATGCGGTGGTGACCAAACGCCGACGGGTCGAGCTCTTCTCGCTCGCCTTTCTCTCCTTGCGCCCCCGTCCGTCGTCTATCTCACAGTGAGCTTGCGTCTGCTGCTGCTTGTACCGTGTCAGAACACACTGTGCGACACACCCGCACCCGTCCACCGCCGATTTGCCGCGCCCGCGAGACGACGACACCAGCCCCCGTCGGATTTTGACCCCGCCAGCACGCTGGACGGGGCAACCGCGCGCACTGGGACAAATGAGGATGGCATGGACAGACTGAATGGAGCTGGAATGAACGAGCGGGCGCGCGAGCTGGACCGGGCAGGCGTCGGCGCGGGCGGGGGGACTCAGGTGCGCTCTCGCTCTCGAGGACGGCAGTGCTGACTCTCGCTCGTCTCGCGCATCGCTCCTGTCACCTCCATCCGACTCTACGTACCTTCTGAAACACCCTGCGAACCACCCCCGCCCGCTCAGATGGCCCGCAACTCGGACGTCGCCCCCTACATCGGAAAGCTCTCGCGCAGCAAGCTCTTCTCGAAGAAGGGCTTGTACAAGCGCGAGCGCAAGTCCGCCCCTGCTGCTCAGGCTACCGAGGAGCAGAAGGAGCAGGGCTACTACCCCGCCGACGACGTCCGCAAGGCCAAGGCCTCGCGCAAGTCGGTCAAGCCCACCAAGATCCGCGAGTCGATCACTAAGGGCACCGTCCTCATCCTCCTCGCCGGCCGCTTCCGTGGTGTGTACTGGGCGACCAGACAGGCGCGCGCGAGGCGCGTCGGTTCATTCAAGACTGACTCCTTTCTCCACACAGGCAAGCGTGTCGTCTGCCTTGGAAGCCTTCCTTCCGGCCTCCTCCTTGTCACCGGTCCCTTCAAGGTGAACGGTGTGCCTTTGCGCCGCGTCAACCAGGCCTACTGCATCGCCACTTCGACCAAGGTTGACCTTTCCAGCTTCGAGGCGAGTTCTTTTGCGCTTCTCTCGGCTCGTGCATCGTCGCTGACATTCTCCTCTGCATATCCACGACCTGTTACTACGCCTGAATTTCCTACGGCACCTCCCGGTTCTGTTCGCCTTTCCCGCCCCACCCTCCAGGTTGACGCCAAGTTCAACGACGCCTACTTTTCGAAGGACAAGAAGTCGTCGACCAAGGCGACCGAGAAGGAGTTCTTCGGCGAGAACAAGGAGAAGAAGGAGTTCCCGGCCGACAAGGCCGCCGACCAGAAGTCGGTCGACAAGGCCGTCCTCGCGGCCGTCAAGCAGACTCCCCACCTCGCCCAGTACCTCAACGCCACTTTCGGCCTCTCGCGCGGCCAGTTCCCCCACCTCATCAAGTACTGAACGTGCGGTGCTTGATTGGGCCTGGGAAGGGACGAGTTGGTGAGCAGGAGCAGGAGCGATTCGTAGTCTTTCCCGCGGTCGAGGGGCTGCGAATCTGAGCGGTGTGTGTACGACATGGACTGTCTTGAGGTCGCTTCAGTGCTGCTAAAGCGGCTCGACTTCGCAATCGTGCAGTCGGAGACTAAGACTTTTGACACTCAACTCGCTACCGCTGAAGTTGGCTGGACCCTGACTAGCTCGCCACCTCTTTCTCAGTTCCTCGCTCTTCGCTCGCCATTCACGACCGTACCATCCGGCTTCATCAACCCTGTTTGTCAAGTTGACGGCAGTCTCGCGTCGCTCTTTCGCTTTCCCAGGCTCAGGCTCCTTTGCTTGTTGATCACGGACGCGGTCTACAACAGGTTAATGCGATACCATGCATGGGGTATACGCGATCCAAGGCGTTGATGTCACCTCTCTCCTTGCCCTCCCGCTTCCCCTGGACTACCGCTCCTCCCCCTGCCCAGTCCCAAACCGACTCTTCCCCAAGTCCGGCACGACCTTTCCCGCCGGGATGCCCTCCTCCGTCTTCCCCTCGGCCGCGAGTTTCGCCTCGAGTTCTTCGGGAGAGAGCCAGACGTCTTGAGAGGCTTGGAAGAGTTCGTAGAGTTGGCCGATTTGGTCGGCGGAGAGCTGCGCGGGGGTGAAGGTGGGGAGAGGGAGCGATGTCCGTGTGTCCAGCGAGTCAACGAAAGAAGACGGAGGCGGACGAAGATGGGAGCGGTGAAGAGACAAGAATAGGGAGCAAGCAAGGGGAGAAAGCGAGGTCAGCTCGTCCGGCGCGGTCCCGTCCGTCTCCAGCCTCTTGTTGTCAGAGTGGGCACAATACGCACCGTCTCCAGCACGCTCGGATCCAGCTTCTGCCCAACCTGTTTCTCCAACTCTGCGCTATCAGCTCCACTCGCCAACGCCTGGTGGTGATCGAGGTATTTCTTCCACTCGCTCAAGAACCCGACGACGTGTAGAGGGTTATCGGTGGATCGTGTTCGGCGGAACTCGGACTGTGGGTCGGGTGAACGGGCGATATGAAGAGGAGCGAAGGATCGGGAGGAAAGTGGCGGACGAGGCGGCGGCGGCGACGCAAGGAGACGAGTTAGCGGGGCGTGCGAGAGATGCAAGAGGATGTCAGGCTCGCCTTGACGTAGTCGTCGCCCATGATGCGCAGCTCTGGTGGGAGCACCTTGCGATGAACCCTCAGCAGTCGGCGGTACAAGATGAGCGGAGGGAGAAGCTCCTTGGCGAGTTCAGATGTCTGGGAAGCGCTCAAGCCTTGGATTGAGAGTGCTAACAAGCGAGAAGAAGCGCGGAAAGCCATCGTGAGCGTGAACGAATGGAGCGAAGGGGAAGAACCGCGGACGGCAACGACGGAGGAGTTCGAATCAGCTTGCAACAGCTCGTTCGCTTTCGTGCTCGCCGACAAAGAGGTCTACATCTGCACGATGCCATATGTGCGAGCGGAACCGCGCAGAGGCGTCGAGCGTGGCAGTCGTCTTCTACTCGGCTACCGCTCCTTCCGCCTTTTCCTTGCCCTTGCCGCCCCTCCCTCGCCTCCTCTTCCCCTTCGACTCGTCCTTCGCCACTGAAGCACCAGGTACGACAGGCTTTACGACCGACGCCGACGCTGGCGCTGCCGCTTCCCCCGAACCCGCCTCGCCTGCCTCCTCCGCAGCTTCTCCTTCGTCCACCTCGGCCGGCGGGATCCACACAGGTCGCTCGTCCTCGTCAAGGGTGACATTGAAGAAATGCCGGTCGTTCGGTACCGGCCTGCCCGCGACCGCTTCTGCTCGGAGCGACCGCAAGGCCCGCTCACCGCGCACGCCGTCGTCATCCTCGTCGATCCAGGGAACGAGACCGTCAGCATCCTCCGGGTCCACGACGGCGGTTGTCTCCTCCATCGAGGCGGTCTTGCCGTTTCGGGCAGACGAAGAATTCGCAACCTTCTTCTGCACCTTGACCTTACCCGTCTTGCCGTCCAGCCGCAAAACCTTCCCACCGCCGCTGCCCGTCGACACATGCTCCGTATGCGCCGCGTGTCGCGCCTCGTAAGCACGGTCAATCCTATCCGACATGCTCATTCCGCCGCCCGCATGGCCCGCATAGCTCCTTGGGCCCACGCCTGGCAACGGTGAGCGCTGCATATCTGCGCCGAGGTCAGGAAAGCGGATCGCAGCTCGTTCGCGCTCGGCTTGCTCGCGTTCGGCTTGGGCGCGTCGCTTTTCGCGTGCGAGGAGAGTCTCGCGTGAGGACTGGAGGGTGGCGATGTAGGAGGCGGTGAGGGCGGATGAAAGAAGCGGGCCATGAGAGCAGGATGGACATGGTGAGGAGGGGAGATTGAGCGAACAGAGAACGAGCGAGCAGCGGGGGCAGAGGGGAATGTAGGTCGAGAGAGGGTGTTGGCGGGCTGTACCTCAGCCGACGCCTGCCATCAGCACATGAGCAGCAGCTATGCTCGCGCGGGTGAAGATGCGGTCGGGGACGCACCTTGACAGAAGCAAACCCTCGTCTTCGACCGCGCCTTCTTCGGCTCAAAACTCCGCAATTCCCGCTCGATGCGCAACAGTTCCTTCGCCGCCTCCTCCGACAGCTCTAGCTCCGACTCCTGGGCCTTTCCCTTCCCCTTCTGCTGCGTTTGCTGGGCGCGTCGAGGCGAGGGTGGTGATAGAGCGACAGACGGTGCAGGGTGAAGCGGTGAGGGTGCTGGCGCCGCCTGCGCGTCCGCGGACGCCCCTCCCGCGTTCCTGATCTGGCTTCCCGCTCGACTGCTCCCCCCACTCCTGTTCCCGCCTTTGACCCTTCCCCATCCATCCAGATCCTCCTCCTTCGTCTTGATGTACACTTTCCCACCTTTCGGTGCAGCCGCGAGTACTCGCTCGAGGTTCTGCGATCGTTGGCGGTCTTCGGACGGGGCGCGTGAGGAGTTGGGAGAGGGACGAGAAGAGGAAGAGGGGGTTGCCCATCCTTGACGCGAAGAGGAAGAGGGTCTGGATGGAGCTGAGGGGAAGCGGTGGACGATGTATGAGTTGACGAATGATTGTGCTGCGAGCCCTGGTGCGAGCAGCGACTGTATGGGTGATTCGGGGCGTCATCGAGTATGGCGAGGAGAGGGGAGAGTCAGCCCGGCGCACACCACAGGTTGGAGAGTCCGCACTCACGTCTAGATAGTTCCTAGTCTCTGCCTGCGACTTCAACGAAGCCAGGTGCGGCAAAAGTTGCGTCTGAGCCGTCTCTTCGTCTGCGCGAGTGGTGCGGTTCGTGAGCCGGCAAGGAGTCGACGGGGCGAGCTGGACGTACCCAAGCCCGTCAGCTGAGCCAGAGTAGCAGCGAACGAGTTAGAAGCCATTGTCAGCCGGTAACGGATGTGAAGAGGGAGGAGGTAAGGCGGTAGTAAAGTCGGGTCGACGAGGAGGAGGTCAAATCCACTCGACTCGGGTGAGCCGGTATCTTCTTCAAAGTTTTTTCAAGCTTTCGAGAAGTGCGAGACCAGACAAGAGGACAAGGAACACGCGAAGACGCCTGTTCAAACGGCGAAGCCGAGCGATTCGACCTATAGGTACCGGGACAAACGACGGCTGTATTGCGTGGCTCTTCTGTACTGTGGGTGCAATCGAGAGGAAGGAGCTTGAGAGGCAGGCAGGAGGGGTGGCGATCTGCGAATGAGGCGAGGTCTTCACGACGAGTCTGCCAAGCGAAACATGTGTCAGCGTCCGCAGAAGGCCTGGGGGACACCCAGAGACAGCCTAGGCAGAACCATCCTCGTATGATCGGCGAGCCTCGCGAACGGAGTACGCACAGTTGAAGAACCCCTCCCCGCTCTTCCTACCCTTCTTGCCCTCGCCGACAAGCTTCTCGAGGATTTTGATCTCCTCGACCTGCTTAGCGTCAATTTCGCCCGTTTGGACGCGCTCTTCGCGCCAGCCGCGCGCGATGTGAGAGAGGGTGTCGAGGCCGACGAACTGCGAAGCGCATGGGGAACGTAGCGATGTCAGCATGGCGAATACACAAGCTGGAGCTCGCTAGCGAAGGAAGGCTGAACGCACGTCGGAGAGCTCGAGAGGACCTGTTCAAGCGCGCCCCACGCGAAAAGAGGAAGGAGTCCGTCAGCCTTCCTCCGCCGAACCTTCTCAACCTCCAGAAGCACGCCCCACGCACCCATGGGCACACCAGCGCCAAGCTTCATCGCCGTGTCGATGTCCGCTGCGGTTGCGTCGCCGCGCTCGACCATGCGGATCGCTTCGAGAAGGTAGGGGACGAGAAGGCGGTTGACGATGAATCTGCAGGTGAGGCGGCGTTCAGCTCCCGCAGAGCGAGAGATTTCGCGCTTTCAGGGAGCAAAGCGAAGCTTGACGCACCCAGGGGTGTCTGCGCATTGAACCGGAGTCTTGCCCATCCGCTTGCAAAGGTCGAGAAGCGCATCCGTAATCTCCGGCTGAGTCTCGGCCGTAGAGATGATCTCGATCTGTTTGAGAGACGAGTCAGGCAAGGCTGTGCTTGTACAAGCCGAAGAGATTCCGGCAGGATGAGCGCGCAACCTGTACTGGTCGCCCGTCCTATCTGCGGCTGATGGCATGGAACTCACAAGCTTCATCTGCGGGACTGCGTACAAAGACGTCAGTTAAGGGGGGCTCCAGTGAACGAGGGCGAAAGCCGGCGGTAGAGCACCCTTGCCATGCTCGACAAGGAAGCGTCTCTCGACGCTTTCGCCACACGTCAGACTGTACGAAGAGAGCAGCGAACCTGGGTTGAATGCGTGCACTCCACTGAAGCGTTTTCGCCTGTCATCCGTGCAGACTTCTGCGATCTTCCGGATGCTAAGCGAGCTCGTGTTGGACGCGAAGATGGTCTTCGGGTCCGCCATCCCGTCCAACCTTCGGAACAGCTCCTGCTTGGTCGCCAAGTTTTCGACAATGGCTTCAATGACGAGGTCCGAGTCGGCGATAGCTTCCTGCGCCGATGTAGTTGTCGTGAGGTTGGCAAAGACGCCGTCGATGAACTTCTTCTGGGCGGCCGAGTCGTCAGGGTTCTTTTTGCGCGCGATGCGGGTCAAGGACTTGTTAATGATGTTGCGACTGTGTACGCGTCAACTCAGTCAGTGCGAGCGCAGAGGAATCCACTTCTCCTCGGGACCCGAAGTAGCCGACCCCACCTCCCTCATACGCTTCGAGAACTAGCTGGACGCACCTGTTCTCGAGCGCCTGATCCGACAGGTCTGCAATAGCGACTTTGAGACCCGCCTGCGCCGCGACCTGAGCGATGCCGGCTCCCATCAGACCGCCGCCAAAGACGGTCAACCGCTGGATGTCGGGGGCGCCGGTGGACAGCGTGCGGATCGCATTGTACGCGGACGAGCGTGGCAGAATACGCAGCGTACGGATGAGAAGCATGGCAGCAGCGAGAGAGCGAGACGACGAGGTCGAAGCCAATTTCGCCGTGCAACGACCCAGTCCGGCTCGATCTCGCAGGGGTAGTCCTCGCTTGACACTCCTTATTGACCTCGTGAGTAGGTCACAGACGTCTATTGAATTGAGATAGCGTCCCTACTGCCTCGCCCCATCGGGATACACGAGTCGACCCGCGCCATACCGCACCGCAAACGCCAGCGCACTGCCCACGACCTGACACCACATGAGCCTAGCCGTCAGCCTATCCTCCCTGACCGATCCGAGTCGTAGGAGGAGGAGGTTGAGAATCGTCAAGTTCGTGCAGGCGGTGATTTCGAACGTCGAGGGATCGCGCTGCAATCCGACGAGTCCGAGCGGTTCGATCGTGCGCAACAACGTCACACCAAGCTTTTGTCGACCTGAACGCTGCGAAGGAGGCGGAAGGACAGCCCACGAGTTGACGAGCTTGCCTGTCCGCTTGTCGAGTCGCGGCAGGCGGTGTCGCGGGCACGGGACGAGGCCGAACAGTTGGGGGACCGAGTAGACGAAGTTGAAGATTTGAGGGAGGAAGAAGAGGAGGAGAGTCTTGCTGAAGTGGCCGAGGATGCCAACGACCGCGAACGACATGCCCGTGAAGTAGCAGAACGTGTCGCCGACGAAAGCGTGGGCCGGGTACCTGCGAGCGGGCAAGTGTGAGTGGCTGCTGCGTCAGCCTACGGACGGTACGCACCAGTTGTGCTTAAGCAGGCCGAGGCAGACGCCCACGAGCGGCAGCATGAAGTACAGGCTGAACAGATGCCTGTCCGCCAACTCTTGGCTGCCACGGGCAAAGCCGAACGACCAAGTCCGCTGGGCGAGAACATCTACTGGAGGAAAAAGGAACTGGATGGACGAGGGGAGGAAGCGGAGGAGCGGGACGAGTGGGGAAAGCGAGAAGGTGAGGTAGAGGAGGTCATTGGCGATGATCGATAGCGCGATAAGGAGTGCTTGGGCGACCTGCAGTGGAGCAAGTCAGCAGGTGAGTAGTAAGTCGGGGTTCTGGGGCGCACCTCAACCCCATTAACGCCGGCAAGGATGTTAATGCTATTGGTGCAGAACGTCGAGAGCATCGACATGTACAGGTAGTAAAGGGGGCCTGCCAGGAGACGATGAACCCCGAGTCACTTTCGTCAGCCATAGGCGAGAGGTGTGTAGCAAGGGATGCGCGCCGGCTTACCCAGGTGGACGACCCCGTTCGTCGCGACTCCGCCGAGCAGCTCCCGCAGGCCGAACAGTCTGGGCAAGACGACATCCGTCACGCCGCGCCCTGCGGCGTAGGTGACGAGTAGCGGAACAGAGGCAATCACTGCGCGAGAACGGCATCAATTTGCATTGGAGGCGAGACTTGAGAGGAGCGAAAACTGACAAGGGATGGGCAACTTGAAACGCCACCGGATGTCAAAGACGTCGTCGCAGAAGCCGAGGAACGTCGCGATGAGGAGACTGAGCAAGCTGGCGAGGTAGATTGCGAACGAGTGATGCGGGAACGAGAGGCTCCCTTCGAGGAGGAGGGCGGAGCATGGGTCGTCGGCGGGCAGGATGAGCGGGGTTGTCGTGTTAAAGATGGGGAGGGTGGACTTGGTGGAGGGTGGGAGGAGAGACTCGGGCAGGAGAGAGGTGATGTAGGGGAGAGGCGCAAAGAGCGAGAGGAGGAGGATGTAGACGGACGCGCCTATGACGCCCGTCGCTTCGGGTCTGCGCCCGTGTACCTGGGTTAAAACACCTACGCTGATCACACATACATTCTCCACTCACAGCCATCGAGTCCCTGGCTCGTCTACTGCTCCTCCTCGTGCTCCCTCGTCTGCCGCGGCCGTCTCGTCGTCCCGCTTGAAACCCGGTTTCAGCATATCCCTTCCTCTAAGGCCCTTACTGACGAGGTCGTTGGCAAGGAACGGCACGAGCGCCGCGACCGTACGGTAGGCGAGCACTGCGATCGCGAGCGAGAGGAGGACGGTGAGAGTCGGTTCGACGGGCTGCTGCAGCTGTTGCAGTGAGAGTGTGGCCATCCTGAATAGCTTGTGAGCCTATCTAGCAGTCGCTTCAGCCCAAGCAGCACTTGCCAGCGTGTGGTCGCTGCCAACTCTTCACCCGTCACCTTCATTGCGGTCCCGCTCCTTCATTGCTCTCCGCTGGCTCAAAACGCGCTGTGAACTGACTGAGACTGTCTAGCTACACCCGACACTCGCTCTGACGCTCGCTGCTAACCCTCCTCTCGCGCAACGACCTCCATCCCCCACTTTCACCGTCCGGCCGACCTCGAGAAGACACCGAAACAACCGCGCGACGACCCGCCAGCGATGGAGCCAACGATCAAGGAAGGCAGCTCGAGGAGGCTCGTCCTCGCAATCAGCTGCTTTGCCTCGCTCGGAGTCTTCCTCTTCGTGCGGCTACTCCCCGTCCTTGGCAAGAAAGAGCGTTGCTCACCTGTTTGCGGAACGGCGAACAGGGCTATGACCAGGGCGTGATGTCGGGACTCATCACGAACCCGTTCTTCAAGTCATACTTCCACCAGCCGAGTCGGGTCGAGTTAGCGACCATGGGTGCGCCCCTCTCTTCTTGGCTCGAAGAGGACGCCTTTTGACGTCGGTCTGTCCTTCTCCGCCCGTCCACAGTCGCCATTCTCGAGATCGGAGCCCTAAGTGCGTCCCGCTCTCTCTGTGAGGCAGTGATGAAGCGAGGCTAACCTTCTTCACCTCCTCCTTTTCCACAATCTCCTTCTCCTTCCCGGCCCACTCGACTTGCACTCGGGTCACTCTTCCAGTCACTTCCCTCCTAGCGGGCCGAGTAGGCGACATCTTCGGCCGTCGCGCAACTATCTTCGCCGGCGCCTGCATCTTCTCTATTGGCGGCCTCTTCCAAGCCTTCACGACCGGCTTCCGCATGATGGTCTTCGGACGCATCCTCTCGGGCTTTGGAGTGGGGTTCCTGAGCATGTGTGTCCCGGTGTACCAGAGCGAGATCAGTCCGGCGGAGAACCGCGGGAGGTTGGGATGCATCGAGTTTACGGTGAGTCGGCGGGCATCCCTGGGTCGCGAGCCACCTCTAGGGAGCGACACTCATCATTAGTTGCGTCGCATGTTCAGGGCAACATCTTCGGCTACGCCTCGAGTGTCGTGAGTCCCGTTTCGACTCTTGTTCCTCCGTGTCCCGTTCCCTCGCCCTCTTGCGCACGTCCACTAACACCCGTCACATCATCAGTGGATCGATTACTTCGCCTCCTACATCACCTCCGACCTCTCCTGGCGCTTCCCTCTCCTGATGCAATCCGTAATCGGCATCATCCTTGCGATTGGCACGCTCTTTCTACCCGAGTCGCCGAGGTGGCTCATAGACACGGAGCAGGATGAGGAGGGGATGGGCGTGTTGGCGGATCTGCATGGGGACGGAGATCCGGAGGATGACAGGGTGAGTCGGTCGCCGCGTTGGGATTGTCAGGCGTCGAAGCTATCACGGGCTGGAGCGACTGACTAGCCCTGTCGAGGGTCGAAACAGGCTAAGGAAGAGTTCCGCGAGATCAAGGAGGGCGTCCTCGCCGAGGTGCGTACAACTGTCGCTCTCCACCTTGCGAGCGAACTTACCTCCTCTCCGCACTCAGCGCGAGTTCGGCGACCGCACGTACAAGGCCATGTGGCGGCGCTACAAGTACCGCGTGCTCATCGCGATGTCGGCGCAGTTCTGCGCTCAACTCGTACATCCACCGCTCTTCTGTGGCTCGGGCTGGCTTGTCCTCCGCTCACCTCGGTGCATTGTTGTCGCAGAACGGCATCAATGTCATCTCGTACTACGCCCCCCTAGTCTTCGAACAAGCGGGCTGGATTGGGCGCGACGCAATCCTCATGACCGGCATCAACAGCATCGGTGCGTCGCCCGTTCTCCCAGTCACTGAGCAGTATCCCTCTACCCTTGAAGAAGTGAGCGGAGCGCTGATACAATGATCGGTCGTTCGCATAGTCTACATCGCGAGTACGGTCCCGACTTGGTACCTCGTCGACACCCTCGGACGGCGACCAATCCTTCTGAGCGGTGCAGCGGTACGTCTCGTCCTTTCTTGAGTTTCATGAGAATGCACGCCTCCGGCGAAAGAAGCGACTTACTGCTGGCCTTCCGCTAGAGCTGACCTTCCTTCCGGCAGACCATGGCCGTTGCGCTCACCCTCGTCGGCTTCTTCCTCTACCTCGACGCACCCTATACGCCGAACGCGGTGGTCGGCTGCGTAATCATCTACAATGCGGCATTCGGGTTCAGCTGGGGCCGTACGTTCGCCTTTCGCCGCTCCCGCTGCCCTATGACGCCGAGCTGATCTCGCTTGCTCGTCGATTTTCTCCGTTTGCCGCGCCCGTCATGCCTTATCACCAGCGATTCCGTGGCTATATCCCGCTGGTTCGTGCTGTTGGTCCATCTGGAAAAAAGCGCGAGTGGCTGACAACTTGCCTTCCGAATCCCGCATCCAGAGATTCTCCCGAATGCCTTCCGCGTCAAGGGCGTCTCGTTGTCAACCGCTGCCAACTGGCTCAGCAACTACATTGTCGGCGAGGCGACGCCCATCCTGCAGGAGACGATCGCGTGGCGACTGTACCCGATGCACGCCGGGTTCTGCGTCTTTTCGTTCATTCTCGTTTTCTTCGCATATCCCGAGACCATGGGGGTGCCGCTCGAAGAGATGGGTGAGTGCGACACTCTCGCACGGATCAGGATCGCAGCTCACAACGCCCGCTCCCAGACGAACTCTTCGGCGACCAACCCCGGCGACCCCTCCTCCCGACGTCTGACGAAGAAGGCGAGCACGCGCCCCTGCGCCGCTCACACTCCATCCCGACGTTCCGTCACGGCCGCTCGCACTCGCACGCCGATGACGTCGAGCCGCCCTACCCTCGGAACCACAAGCGGACGCTCAGCGGTGCGAGTTTGCCTGGCCGAGGGAGCGACGGCGTCGAGGCTGTTCGCGGGTGGTGGAATGGAAGTCAGGGCGATAGTAGTCGAGGAGGGAGCAGGCCGACCACGCCGCGGATCAGGGATTATCAGGCGGTCAGGCAGGAGACGGACGACGAGAGGCCCTAGGATGAGGCGGCGGGAGATGCGGGACGCATGTCGCGTGACGAGCAGCGACGGAGACGGTCGAGTGACGAGGTGATGTTCGAATTGGGCGCGGAGGACGACGAGGACATCGAGTTGGAGGAGTTGAGGAGGGAAGGCGCTACCCTCGACTCGCCGCGACGATGACCTCCGACTAAGCTCTTCCCACCCTTCGCCGACCCGCCTCGGCAATCGCATTACCCCTTCGCCGCCTCACCCGCCCACTCAACCACGACACGCATACCCCCTTCTTCCGCCACCCTTTCACCCTGCGACACGCGTCCTCAGCGCGCCTGGGACGTCGCCGTCTCGAGCTGGACTCGTCAAACCCATATAAGCCCCTCTTGTAGATATTCACCGCCGTGTAAAACAACTATCGCTTCGTACAGCTCGCCGCGCTCTCCATCGTCGCTTTCCACGCCCAGAGAAACTCCCGAGCTATCCTGCGACGATGCACGCCTGCCAGTCGACCATCGGCACCGGCTCGATGACCAGAGGCGGAGGTGGAGCCGACCTTGGCCCCTCGTCTCCCTACCGCACCTCACTGCTAGACTCGCTTTTCGCTAGAATGTCGTCCTTTACGTACCTGATCTCTGGTGCATCCCGATCGCTCGGTTTCGGCTACTCCCGGGCTCTCCTCGCCTCGTCGAACAACGTCAAGGTTGTCGCAGGCGCGCGCAATCCCTCCTCGGCAGATCAGCTCCAGTCTCTGCAGAAGGAGGTCGGAAAGGACAGACTTTACATCCTGAAGCTGGATGTCGGGGATGCTTCCGCTGTCCAGGTGCGCCGAGGTCCTCCTCGACCCCTTCCGACCGCTTTCCGCTGACTACCTTTCTCGTCGTGCAGAATGCCATCAAGGAGCTCGAGTCGAGTGGCTTCCTTGAGTCAGGTGGTCTTGATGCGCTCATCAACAATGCCGGCGTCGCGGTCGCTCCCGATGCTCCTTCGGCAACGTGAGTTGCTGGTTCTTCGCTCTTCTCGCTGCCCGGTGCTGCTGCTAAGTACGCTGAGACTATGCGCACCCTGCAGCAAGGGGGAACTTGTCATGCAAAATCTCACGACCAACCTGTTCGGGGTAATGAACCTCACGTCTGCCTGCCTCCCACTTCTCAAGAAGGGCAAGGGCAAACAGATCTTTGGCGTGTCGTCCATCTGCGGCTCACTCGGTGGATACTTCAGCGATAACTCGCTTGCGACTGCCGTAAGTCCTACGTTGCTCACGTTTCCATTCCTCTCCTCTCTTTCTCCTTTTCACTCTGTAAATTCGTGCTGACCGCCTTTCCCGCTCGTTCAGTATTGTATCAGTAAAGTTGCACTCAACATGTACCTCCGCAAGCTCTCGCGCGAGCTCGAAACGGTGCATTTTGCTTACGCTGGTTCTCCTCCTGCTCCGGCTAATCGCTTCCCCTGCAGGACGGCTTCACGGTTGTGCCTTATCACCCAGGCTATGTTAAGACTGGTTCGTCTGTTTGTTTGTTAGTCTATTCACGTGTTGCAAGGGTAGCTGATCTCGGCCTTACTCCCGCACAGACATGTACATCCGCCGCAAAGTTGCGCTCCTCCCTTTCCCCCCGTCTGACGTACCTCTGTTGGCCACAGGAACAAGGGCCAGGGCGAGCTCACTACCGAAGAAGCCGTCAAGCTTGCGTGCGCCACCCTTTGCTCTTTGCGCCCTCGTCCATCGGGGTATAACCTCACTTCCTCGCCTCCGCAGGGTCGACAACGTCATCCTCAAGGTCAGCAAAGAAGACAACGGCAAGTTTTACGACTACAACGGCAATATCGTCCCGTGGTAGAAGCCGACCGAGCGACAACCTTTGCAAATAGTTTGGCCCGCTCGTCTTCCGTCAGTGGACGCTTACCCTATTTGATACGCGTCGTCGTCAGCTGTACTGCGCGACACAACAATTCCTGACAGAAGACGCTGTCTCGTCGCTTTGTCCGTGACCTTCCTAATCTCCCATCCTTCCGCTCCTCCTCTCCCCGCCGCGATCATATTGAAGCTGTGTCGACTGTTGTCACTGTCCCGTGCCCGGTGCTTGGCCTTGCGCAATGTGCTCAGCATCCGAAGGCCGGAAGGTAGAGTAAGCGGCCTCCGGTATGTCGGAAGTTCCGCCCTCGAGGGCGGATGCCCTTTGAGCCTCTCTTCCTCCCGCAACTCTCGCTCCGGC